>JAMWET010003674.1:0-5000 GCA_024036415.1 Prochilodus magdalenae | reverse complement strand
TCAGTTTAACTTCTTATGGATCTCATGATACAGAAACATATTGCGTGTTTACACAGCTGGACAGATGTTTGCACTGTTTATCATTCTGTAATATTCTGTATTTTTTATTTTCTGTATTGTAGTTTTTAAATATCTACTCAGACCTGCATGTGTACATGTACATATATGCACTGTTATTTCCGAATCTCTGTAGCTCCATTCCAGATTAATTCTATTCTTATTTTTTATTTGGTTTACATTTAATTTTATTTATTATTTAGGATCTTAATTTGTAATATTTTTTAAATGTGATTATTTTTTTCAAACTGTACAATGTTGTTATTATTTTTATGATTACTATTACTATTGTTGTTATTATTATATAATTATTATTTTTATTTTTATTTGTGTTATTTATGAAGTTCAAATGTTTAAATTACTTTTTTATTATTATTTATGTATTATTTTATCTTTATTTTGTTTTTTATTATATTATTAATTATTTATTAAATTGTTTTAATGTATCGTATTTATTTAATTTAATTTAGCTTTGTTTTAATATAATATAATATAATATAATATAATATAATATAATATAATATAATATAATATAATATAATATAATATAATATAATATAATATAATATAATAAATGTATGTTAATTTATTTAAATGTATGCCCACAGAGCACTGCCCCTAGGATGCTGTTGTTGTGGATAGTTTTGGTCGGTGGACGATTCTCAAAACTCACTAACACACAGTAAGGAATGTGTGGTATTTGACAATACTGCACAGTTAGGAAAGGGTGGTCTCTGACTACACTGCATATTATGAAATGGGTGGTCTCTGATTACACTGCATAGTAATAAAGGGTGGTCTCTGACCATACTGCACACTAGCGAAAGGTTGGTCTCCTACTACACTGCACAGTAAGAAAGGGTGGTCTCTGACTAGACTACACACTAGGGGAAGGATGCTCTCTGACTCCACTGTACAGTAGGCACAATTGATCTCTGACTACACTACACGCTAGCGAAAGGGTGGTCTCTGACTACACTGTACAGTAAGAAAGGGTGGTCTCTGACTATACTGTACAGTAAGAAAGGGTGGTCTCTGACTGCACTGCACAGTGCGGGAGTGATGGTAATACACTGCTCAGTAGGTGGAGGGTGGTCTCTGACTGCACTGCAGAGTGGAGGGACGATTGAATATGATGTAGATCAGGCTTTTAGGCTTTTTTGCTGTATCGTAAGGATCTGAGTTCAGAGAGAGTTCCAGAGCGGCTGTTCCCGCTGAGCCACAGCAGGCACTGCACCCTCTTGTACCACTGGGGGCACCAGAGGTCCTTGGAGGACTTCTCCTCTATTTCTCCTACAGCTGTTAGAAAGAAGACTTTGATGGACATTGGGGAGCTGGCAGTCTGAGTTATTCTCTCTCTCTCTCCCTCTCTCTCTCTCCCGCTACCTCTCTCTCTCTCTATTTATTTAGGTTCACTAAAGGTGCTCTTTCCAGAAGAGTGGTCCGTCTGTTTCTCTGTATACTTTATTACCCTGCTCTTCAATCATCATTCATCTGCCCACAGGATGCTGCCCACAGAACACTGCCCACAGAACTCTGCCCACCAAACACTGCCCACAGAACTCTGCCCACCAAACACTGCCCACAGAACACTGCCCACAGAAAACTGCCCACAGAACACTGCCCACAGAACACTGCCCACAGAACACTGCCCACAGAACACTGCCCACAGAACTCTGCCCACAGAACTCTGCCCACAGAACTCTGCCCACAGAACACTGCCCACAGAAAACTGCCCACAGAACTCTGCCCACAGAACACTGCCCAACAGAACACTGCCCACAGAACACTGCCCACAGAACACTGCCCACAGAACTCTGCCCACAGAACTCTGCCCACAGAACACTGCCCACAGAAAACTGCCCACAGGATGCTGCCCAAAGAACTCTGCCCACAGAACACTGCCCACAGGATGCTGCCCACAGGATGCTGCCCACAGAACTCTGCCCACAGAACTTTGCCCACAGAACACTGCCCACAGAACTTTGCCCACAGAACACTGCCCACAGAACTTTGCCCACAGAACACTGCGCACAGGATGCTGCCCACAGAACTCTGCCCACAGGATGCTGCCCACAGGATGCTGCCCACAGAACACTGTCCACAGAACACTGCCCACAGAACACTGCCCACAGGATGCTGCCCACAGAACACTGCCCACAGGATGCTGCCCACAGAACTCTACCCACAGGATGCTGCCCACAGGATGCCGCACACAGGACACTGCCCACAGGATGCTGCCCACAGAACTCTACCCACAGGATGCTGCCCACAGAACTCTGCCCACAGGATGCCGCCCACAGGACACTGCCCACCAAACTCTGCCCACAGAACACTGCCCACAGGATGCTGCCCACAGAACACTGCCCACAAAACTCGGCCCACAGAACTCTGCCCACAGGATGCTGCCCACAGAACACTGCCCACAGAACACTGCCCACCAAACTCTGCCCACAGAACACTGCCCACAGGATGCTGCCCACAGTGTCACTGCAGTGCGGAGAATGATCCACCCCCTACATCATACCTGCAGTACAGTATACAGAGGAACAGATGGAGAACAGTCTGTAACCGTAGAACTACAGAGCGCTCCTGTATGTTCAGTGGAGCTGATAGAATAGTCAATGAGTGTCGATACACAGAGGTACCTAATAAAGTGGTCAGTGTGTTGATACTGCTTGGTTAATCAGCACTCAGAATAAAGCTGAATTCATAAGTGATGTAAATAGATGAACGGATGATGGTTACTGAGTGAACCACCAATCAGAAACAGCCCCTGTGGTAATGGCTTAATCAATTCCCCATTTATTAAAATACCATAAAGTCCATAATGTCTATAATCCCACACAGCTCTGAGCTGAGTACGAGGCCTCACAGGCGAGGGTCTGTGTCCGAGCGGAGCCGCGCAGGCCTGCCGTTAATCTTTAATGTAGTGTTGAACTAGAGCTTTAAACCAGCCAGGGATCCTGATCTGTTTACAGTAAACACAGCTGCCAAGGCAACGAGGTAACCACAGGTAACGCCACCACGGGTGCTCTGTGGCAGCTTACAGCCTACAGAATCGTCTGCAATGTTGGGGGGAGAGGAGGAAGAGGAGGGAGGGTCACTGAAGGGCTCAGCAGTGAGGGGGCTGTCAGTGAGGGGTGGCCGCTCAGGCTCTGCACCTGCCCGTGACCCCTGGGCAACTCCGCGACGAGCATCTGGACAAAGAATCCTCTTCACAGGTAACATGAGGTATCAGTGCTCAGTTTATCCTGTCTCAGCATTAGAACCAGGGTGGGTGGGACGGGAGAGGGGGGTGGGACGGGAGAGGGGGGTGGGACGGGAGAGGCGGGTGGGGCGCTAGTTTAAAACTGGGCCATTAACAGACAGGCGGACGTTTGTTATTGTTTGAAAACCATTATGGAAAACTAACAATGGAGTGATAGAGATCAAGCGTGTCTACAGGTTATGGACTGGCAAGGCCCCAGCACTCCAACAGGTGTGGTGTGGGATTGCAGTGGTGTTGGGAAGGAAGATAAAGGTGACCAGAATCAATAACTGATGATACATTTAGACTGATATGATCAATATTTACTGAGCTACACATACAGAAGTAGTGTCTCTGTACGGCACTGAGCCACCAAGTTGGCCAATGCCAGACGTCTTAGCATGGAGGTGTAGAGGTTCCTAATGCTGTCCTGTGATAATCCATCCCATGCAGCTCGAATATCCTCACACGTGTTCTGCTGATGGTGCGGTAGGGGTGGAGGTAGAGTGACACCAGGCCTTCTGGACGTGTGACAACAAACCGTTCATCTTGGCACTGACCACGGTGCCTCTACACTGAGTCTCTCCATGACAGTCTGGCACGACCCCACTGCAGTCTTTGGTGACGGTGACGTGGTGTTAAGGGCAGTCGTGGTAACGGTCTGCGTGCATGTAGTCCTCCTGCGTGGTGCAGCCGCCTGCCAATGGTGCTGGCACTAACAGGATGACTCATGGAGGGCATCACGGTTCACTGAATGTCCATAGTTGTGGCTGTTGGGTCAGCCAGGTACAGAGATAAGGCCCGTCCTTGCCTACGTCGCATGCGGGCAGATCATAAAACTTTTATCACATGCATGGCTCACAATATCAGACCAACCCACCAAGATTCATTCCCGGTGGATGATTCCTTGTTCAGTTTTTTGACAGTGCGTGTAAAAACACAGTGAATGGATTACCCATAAAGTTTTCTGCATTAATTAGATTATTAAAATATTATATTTAATAACTTTTGGTGTGACTTCCCTAAAGCTATGTTTCTCCTTTACCGCCCCCTTTCAGGACCAGACGGCATCGGGGATTACCGGGCAAGGCTGAGTGATTTCACCCGCAGCGTTGGCGTGGGCCCCTTATCTCCTGAAGCTACGGGTGATTTAGCCTACCTGTATCGAGCTGCGCCACACATGCCCGCGCCTCTGCCCAAGCAGTGCTATGCTGGCGGAGTGGGGTGGGCTGTGCATTATGGCAGTGCGTTGAACAGTTCCACTCTCCTCAGCAACAAGCAGATCAAGGTTTGTGAAGAAAGTACAGTTCAGTGTTTACATTAGCATAGCATGCCGATTCCGTCCACTACAACCTATTCGGTTGTTTAGCCCCGCCCGTGAAGTCATAAGGACTGTTTAAGGCCAGGGTGCTTTTCAAAAGAAGCACAATACACAACAGCCAATCAGAACAGAGCTTGTTTATACATGACAGTAACAACAACAGCTTGGTTTATTCTAGAGAAAAAGGGATAGCATGTAATATGGCATGGACTGGACAAGTTCCTGGATGTGGCCTCATCAATATTCAGACACTCTTGCATCAAAGACGCCTTCCACGGCACCATTCTGATGAGAATCCCCTGTACACTGGGATTTTAGCCACTGCTGGTAGACCTGTATGACCGTACGCTTCCATACGGTCGTCTTGATGCA
>JAMWET010003673.1:75000-146979 GCA_024036415.1 Prochilodus magdalenae | reverse complement strand
ACTCAGGAGATTGAGATCGGATTTCAGTCCCTATCCGCTGAGGCTACCTTCGTTGTAGATTTAAATAACAACATTCACACTCGTTTTGTGCCTCCTGTTTGTCTATCGCCGGTCTTGGCATTCTCGATTATCAGCAGTGAGCGTCTTCGCTGTCGCATTCCAATGTGACACGTTTCAAATCAGGTTAACACGACTCTACTCAAAACAGTGAGAGTCGTTGAATTAAAACAGGACCATTCTAAAACAATAAAAACTCTTAAAAGTATTTTTCTTTTCTCCAGGGAAATCAAAGGTAGGAGTGCTCTTGTGCTTGTCTCCAGGCAGCTTTTTCCCAGCATGCACTGTGGTGCTCAGAAGTAGATGACGTGCTCCTTGCTGGTCTCATCGGGGAGAGCGTACGGAGGGGTCAGGTTCTGGCTGGCCGTCTGGTTGGAGGGTGGCTCATTGAGGCAGCTGTCTGCGAGGCTGGCGGGATCTGAGGGGAACCACAACAAAGACACAGTCTTAAATACGGTACAGCTCAGGTGCGGATACATTTCACCTGTGAAGTGATGGTGCTCTGGTTTAGATTGTCCAGTAGCTCAGTCTGTATTACTGCCATATACACTCACTCAGCACCTCCACTCCATCTCATCAGCTCCACTGACCATACAGGACACTCTGTAGGTGTACAGGTCCAGACTGTAGTCCATCTGTTTCTCTGTGTACTGCATGACCCGGTTCTTCAATGGTCAGGACCCCCACAGGACCACCACAGAGCAGGCACTATGTGGGTGGTGGATCATTCTCAGCACTGCAGTGACACTGACGTGGTGGTGATGTGTTAGTGTGTGTGGTGCTGGTGTGAGTGGATCAGACACAGCAGTGCTGCTGGACACCTCAGTGTCACTGCTGGACTGAGAATCGTCCACCAACCAAAACTATCCAGCCGGCAGCATCCTGTGGGCAGCGTCCTGTGGGGCAGCGTCCTGTGGGCAGCGTCCTGTCCCCACTGATGAAGGACTAGAGGATGACCAGCACTGCACTGTGCAGCAGCAGAAGAGCCATCATCTCTGACTGTCCATCTACAAGGTGGACCAGCAAGGTAGGAGTGTCTAATAGAGTGGACAGTGAGTGGACACAGTGTCTCAACACTCCAGCAGCACTGCTGTGTCTGATCCACTCACACCAGCACCACCCACACTAACACCACCACCACGTCAGTGTCACTGCAGTGCTGAGAATGATCCACCACCCACATCATACCTGCTCTGTGGTGGTCCTGAGGGGGTCCTGACTATTGAAGAACCGGGTAATACAGTATACAGAGAAACAGATGGACTACAGTCTGGACCTGCACACCTACAGAGTGTCCTGTATGGTCAGTGGGGCTGATAAAGTGAACAGGGAGGGTTCCTGATAGAGTTTTATGAATGTGGCTGACCGACTGTGACTGATCTGATAATATCTAATGACTGGGATTAAAACTGGATTTAGGTAAAAAGTACAAATCTGTGCAACCACTTGAAGGTGAGGCCATCATCTCGAACCTCCATGCACGCGGCACACGCCCAACAGTACACTCGCTATGCGTACGCTGGGTTGGGTAACACTACACATAGGAGCGACTGCAAGCGGCACTCCTGTACAATTTGGTCTAAGTCGCTCTTTTGTTGGGGTTATAGGACTCTTTAAGCTCCGCTCATTTGACTGTCTTCATGGCACGCACAGCTTTGGGAAATGAATATCATGAGAATACATCACACACTTGTACTTGGCTAGGGGTACACCTCCCATTGGCCATCAGATGTAATCAAATTCTCGCGGCTTCCTGAAGCTACTTTCCATTTTCACAGGAAACAGTGAGCCATACAGTGGCAGAAACCACAAAACCAAGTCTATTAGAGATTGCCTAACACCTCCACACGCTTTGTGCAAGTGTGAGGCTTTAGGGAAGCAGGTAACATGCTTGATAAGCTTCTATTTCCTGTTAGCTACATTAGCATTGTAGCTCCAGTCCAAAAACTAAAGCAGCAAACCTCTTACAGCAGACATGTCTTCTTAGCCCAGCGGTCTCCAGTCCTAGCCCCTGAAGAGACAACTTCGCCCAGAGCCTAGTTCCATCTACTGATGCGGTAAAGGTGGTTCTGCAGGATACAGGTTGGAACTCCGCTCTGCAGGGAAGTAGCTCTAGGCCACTCTGCTAGACTGACTATCTGCATGTGTGAATGTGTTGTGGTGTGAATGATCTGATAGGGGAAATGAGTCATTAACCCTCCAGTCTACAGCAGCTCTGGAGTGATGGAAAGATATCAACAGCAGTCAAAACGCCCCAGTTTCTCACCACAGGTTCATCTCTGCACGTTTTTAGTTCTTACAGTCCGGTTTACGCCTGCTTGTGAGAACGAGGGGGATCTGGGAGCCTAAGTGCTTTTCTGTAGCTGACACTCACTGTGTGCTCTGGTTAGTCATATTGTCTGGTGTGACAGACGCCTTGTTCAGACTGCCAGCCTACATTTGCTGGCCTATCTAGACTGTACAGACTGCTTCGTAGTGGTCTGGAAAGCAATCGGTTTTGGATCTGCCTGCCATCTGAACAGCCAAATAGAAATTCTGTGATAGTGCAAGCTCAGCTTTACCTGTGAGTACAGTCTGCGGAGGCTGCGTGTGGGGGCTGACGGAGCGTCGAGCCTTGAGCGTGTTCTCGCCGTCTCTGCCCGAGTGTTTCAGATGAATTACTGAAGCTGCCCAAACAAATTCAAAAAGCACAAAACATCACACATCGAGTCTCCTAAAAGACCAAAGTTCTACATTTTTTTTATTAATTTGAGTAATTAATTTAAGAGATGTCTCATAATAAACTCAACCCGGCTCATGGAGATCCATCACCATGCCAAGTGTTCCAGAAGACCTAAAGAACTCTACCAGGTTAAACCAAAAGAACAAACGTCTGCTGACCCTTTTTCCACTTACAGACTCCATCAACCGATTCATTTCACACACACACACGCTTTGAACGTGTTGAGCAGCACATAAAATGTTTCTTCTTCAGATTCCTAGTCTATCAAAGAGTGCTGGGCAAATAAAGAACAATGTAAATATGAAAACAAATAAACAAACTAAGTTGGCTTCAGTACCTTAAATTAACTGCCACCTTAAAACACCCTGCCTCCTTGACTTCCACTACCATCTTAAATTCCCTGCCACCTAAATGAACTGCTACCCTAAATTCCTTGCCACCATAAATACCTTACCACCTTAAATTCCCTTCCACCTTAAATTCACATGTACTCAGTCTCAGTTTACATATCAGAAAGAAGAAATTACTTTTAATAATCAGAAATTTAATTTGAAGTAAACTTTGAGGTGAAGTGAAAAACGTTGACTCCAACCTGAGCTGTCTGTGCGGTGAGAGGCTTTGCCCTTGCCACTCTTGTCCTTGCTCTTCATGATGGCGAGTTTGGTGGGGATTTGCTGCTGGACCACTCCTTGTTTGTGGTGCTGGTTGGTGGTGCTGATGAGGTGGATGGGTACCTCGGTCTTCATGGGCAGGGGTGTGCTGCTCTCTCTGCGAGAAGGGACCTCCGCCCTCTCCAAGTAATCGGCAGGGGATAACGATGAGCTGGAGCGGCCGGGCAGTCGGGTCTGAACGCTTGACTCTCCACCTCCACCCATCAGGAGCTCTCCGTTAAAACTGGAGGAGCCCGGCAGCTGGAAATAAAGAGAGTTACTCTGAAACATTCCTTCACCAAAGTCCTCAGGTAAAATCTGGGTGACTGTTAGTCAACAGTGCATCAAACAGGGCTGAACCATATGGCCAGAATACCGGTACTGCAATTACAGAATCAACCACGTGATGGAAACATCTGTCCAAACGATTCTGTCCAAAATCACCAAAACACCCAGAGAAACCTGGTCTGGATCTGTGACTGGTCAGGATGACTACAGCACAGCTCCGCTTTTATTTCATTTAAATGTATATATAAAAATCATTATATATATTTTTACTTATCAGCTCTTTGACGTAAACACTATTTGTCCTGTACTATTCTTAAACTTTACAACAACATTAAAGCTGAATTCATATATTTAAAAAAAAGAGTGCCACATAAATAAGAGCAGTGATAAGGAGGAGGAGAAGAAGGAGGAGAAGGAAGAGAAGAAGGAGAATGAGAAGAAGGAAGAGAAGAGAAGAAGGAGGATGAGAAGAAGAAGGAAGAGAAGAAGGAGAATGAGAAGAAGGAAGAGAAGAGAAGAAGGAGGATGAGAAGAAGAAGGAAGAGAAGAAGGAGAATGAGAAGAAGGAAAATGAGAAGAAGGAAAATGAGAAGAAGGAAAATGAGAAGAAGGAGGATGAGAAGAAGGAAGATGAGAAGAAGGAGAATGAGAAGAAGGAGAATGCGAAGAAGGAAGAGAAGAAGGAGAATGAGAAGAAGGAAGATGAGAAGAAGGAGAATGAGAAGAAGGAAGATGAGAAGAAGGAGAATGAGAAAAAGGAGAATGAGAAGAAGGAAGAGAAGAAGGAGAATGCGAAGAAGGAAGAGAAGAAGGAGAATGCAAAGAAGGAAGAGAAGAAGGAGAATGCGAAGAAGGAAGAGAAGAAGGAGAATGAGAAGAAGGAGGAGAATGAAAGGAAGGAGAAGGAGAGGGAGAAAAAGGAGGAGAAGGAAGAGAAGGAGGAAAAGAAGGATGAAAAGGAGAATGAGAAGAAGGAGAAAAGAGGAGGAGATGGAGAATGAGGAGGAGATGGAGAAGGAAGAGGAGAAGATGGAAAAGGAGAAGAAGGAGGAGAAGGAGGAGAAGCAGAAGGAGAAGGAAGAGGAGAAGATGGAAAAGGAGAAGAAGGAGGAGAAGCAGAAGGAGAAGGAGGAGAAGGAGGAGAAGCAGAAGGAGAAGGAAGAGGAGAAGATGGAAAAGGAGAAGAAGGAGGAGAAGCAGAAGGAGAATAAGGAGAAGGAGGAGGAGGAGGAGATGTTGTTCAAGCTGAAAATGTTCAAAAGCAGCACTTCTCGTTTTCTGACCAGGACTCTCAGGACTGGAACTACACAGCAGGCGGCGAATACACAGATACAAGGATGGGGCTTCTGCGGGAAGGGAAAGACTCAGCCGCACCGTCTGAACGGGCTAGAACTGAAACATGTGCGCGCTGGAACGATGAAAGGGGTTTCCGCGGCTGGCTGCATTTCTAAGGCTGGCGGATTTCTCTTTGAACAGGGATTCTCAGAGCGGCTGGCGTGTTTGAACACAGCAGGGAGGAAGTGTGGAGTGTGCACTATTACAGGATGAGACACGGGGTCTTTACCAGATCAGCTCCGATTAAAAACACATGCTCTTCTTTCTGCCACGTGGAGCGAACAGCGGAAACCCTGCGACACGGACGCGCTCAGCCCTGATCTGACGACACCAGGCGAAGTCACCTCTTTAGACCTCACTTTAGTCATCAAAGTATCAACATAAGACTGTTAATTAATTAAAAAACATTATCGTCTTTTTTCTGTGAAGCTGCCGTTTTGGAGATTATCAATTATATTAATACCACCTCACTGTCCATCAGTTTTCTTTCTCCCCATCACCCTTCGCTCCTTATTTTCTTCTGTTCTGTTTCTTTCAACAACACAAGAGCGAATAAACAAATAATCTACTGTTATATGACGCGTGGGTTTAACCATCTCTCCTGCAGAAGGTCCGGTTTTTACTGCTGACGGGACTGCCGGGGAGCAGTGGGAGGTACAGTACGGGACCCTCCTCCCTCTCGAACCGGCACTGTCCAGCCACCTGTTACAGAAACATGACTCGTTCTTCTCTGCATGCTGAGGACGACAGCCACGTATTAGAACATCTCTCTGCAGAAGCAGATGTTGCCAGCTGTGGAGCTCCTGCTGGATGTGTCAGTCGGGCCCTCAGGGCTCCCCCCAGTCCTGACTGCTCCAGAAGAAACTTCAAAGCAGGACCATCCGCCTCTTTGCCTCGGAGGCAGAACTGCCTTTATGGAGCTCAACAGCTTCGTCACAGACACTGTCCTGTCTCTCTCTCTCTCTCTGACCTGTACTGAGATCCAGAGGATGGAGTTACTCAGTATAAGGGGAAAAGAAAATGAAAGAGGAAAAATGGACAGGAGAGAGGAGAAATTAAGAAAGAGGCAGTGACTGATGAACAGAGCTACTCGGTCCTGAATTCTCCACCAACATTTATTCCAGCCCAAAAACTGAATACCTGTCTCCTAAATCACACTTAAACACCTGTTAGAGGGGACTTTCCCCACCCCGCACCAACGAGCAGCACCGGCATACCAACCCGACCCACACACACCCATCAGAACATTCCCCAGGACCTCCGTCAGCTTTCAGGAGGGGAGGGAGGAAGAGAGAGAGAGAGAGAGAGAGAGAGAGAGAGACAGACAGACAGACAGACAGACAGACAGACAGACAGACAGACAGACAGACAGACAGACAGACAGACAGACAGACAGACAGAGAGAGAGAGAGAGAGAGAGAGAGAGAGAGAGAGAGAGAGAGAGAGAGAGAGAGAGAGAGAGAGAGAGAGAGAGAGAGAGAGAGAGAGAGAGAGAGAGAGAGAGAGAGAGAGAGAGAGAGAGAGAGAGAGAACGCTAAGTGTTCAAACACTTCCACAGTCTAGTCCACCGTACCGGACTGTTCCACACCCTAGTCCACCGTACCGGACCGTTCCACACCCTAGTCCTCCGTACCGGACCGTTCCACACCCTAGTCCTCCGTACCGGACCGTTCCACACCCTAGTCCTCCGTACCGGACCGTTCCACACCCTAGTCCTCCGTACCGGACCGTTCCACAGTCTAGTCCACCGTACCGGACCGTTCCACATCCTAGTCCACCGTACCGGACCGTTCCACATCCTAGTCCACCGTACCGGACTGTTCCACAGTCTAGTCCACCGTACCGGACTGTTCCACACCCTAGTCCACCGTACTGGGCTGTTCCACACCCTAGTCCACCGTACCGGACTGTTCCACACCCTAGTCCACCGTACCGGACCGTTCCACATCCTAGTCCACCGTACCGGACCGTTCCACATCCTAGTCCACCGTACCGGACCGTTCCACATCCTAGTCCACCGTACCGGACCGTTCCACATCCTAGTCCACCGTACCGGACCGTTCCACATCCTAGTCCACCGTACCGGACTGTTCCACACCCTAGTCCACCGTACCGGACTGTTCCACACCCTAGTCCACCGTACCGGACCGTTCCACATCCTAGTCCACCGTACCGGACCGTTCCACAGTCTAGTCCACCGTACCGGACCGTTCCACAGTCTAGTCCACCGTACCGGACCGTTCCACAGTCTAGTCCACCGTACCGGACCGTTCCACAGTCTAGTCCACCGTACCGGACCGTTCCACACCCTAGTCCACCGTACCGGGCTGTTCCACAGTCTAGTCCAGCGTACTGGGCTGTTCCACAGTCTAGTCCACCGTACTGGACCAGTCTAGTCCACTGCACCAACATCCTGCCCCTGGCTGCACTGTACTCAGCTACTCTGCGGTAAACACTGGTGACAGTCCAGCATTCAATTTGGTTCACATTAACACAGTGCAGCGAAACGACCATAACCAGTGGACCGCTCACCGTTACCCAAACAAACAAACAAACAAACAAACAAACATCTCTAAAACATTCGCAATGCGTGAGAGCTGTGACTCTGAGCTGTTTACTCCTGTTTACTAAACAAACACAGTGTTAGCAACAACGTATCTGAACTAAACGTTGCACAAGCGTAAACAGTCCTTTCACAATCCTCTTGAAAGAGAGCGCGTGGAGAGTGGTGCCGGGTGTGAACACGAGCTCACAGCGAGGCGAGAAGATTACTCTGAAGGTCTGATAAAGCTGGAACATGCCCGGACCTGCCTCCACTGCGTCGTATACAAACAGGACAACGAGAAACTACAGCCCTGTAATAAACAGAGACCCATTCACGCCTCCGACTCTCCGCCGCGCTTAATGACCAACCCCGACAGACAGGCTCATTTAGGGCTTAGAGGGGACGACCGTCCTGTAGCAGCTTCTCAAACGGAGGATCACACCGTTCCACCTTAGGGCTGGGATGCTGGGGTTAGAGCTGAGATTATTTTTGAGCTCCCTCACAAGGTCATAAACACGACTCGCCATTTCACATCTGATACACCTACAACAGATGTGTCTGTATTCCAGGGACGGTGTTCAGCAGAGGCTCCGTGTGTGCCGATCTAAGGCCCCAGGCTGCAGTATGAACACACAGATTCGGTGAGGAAAGATCTTTACGATCATTTAGAGCTTTACAGGCAATCTATCACGACAGACCCAGGAACTCAGTGCAGGTTTAAACTGCTGATCTGAATCTCTGTTTGGGTGTTGTGAGGACCTGTGCTGCTGGGTTCTGTATGAGTGAGTAAGAAGACCATTACAGTGATCAACTCTGGAATTATGAAAAGCTAGTCCGGATTTTCAGGGAAGATAAAACGGAGCTCGGTGTCTAAAGATCACACCTGGGTTTCTACCTCAGGGTTGGTATCCGAGCTTTTCATGAGGCAGCTTCCTAGGATTTCATTTATTTGAGATTTCGTTGCAGGAAATGTTGGGGTGTCCTCGGATAATGTCCAAAACACACACCTGGTGTCCAACACACACCTGGTAAGCCTGTGACCAGAGCTATGTTTATCTTTGAGTCACCTTGTGTGTTTAAGGTGGCGCTGTACGAGGATGACTGGGCTATAAACCCCTGTGGGGTGTGAGTGATGGGATCCATAGATTGGGAAGAGGTGCTACGGTGCAGGGAATGTCTCGTTCCATGTGTGGAAAATGGCTCCAGAGCAGATGTTAATGATTGGCTGAAAGGAGGGACTGAGCATGTGGGCGTGGCCAAAGACCATAGTGTGAAGGAAGTAGCTGAATCTGCAGGTGTATGGAAGCGTACGGTCATACGGGTCTACCAGTAGTGGATACAATCCCAGTCTACAGGGAATTCTCCTCGGAACTGTGCCAGGGAAGTCATCCACCAAATCTGGACCAACTGACCAATTGTCTGATAGAAGAGTGTCTGAACACTGATGTGTCCTACATCCAGAAACCTGTCCAGTACAGGCCAAATCCAGCCACAGCTACATATTAATATCATAGAGAAGCTTCTAAATCATAGGTATTAATATAGTGACATCACTGTTCTTAATGACATCACTGTTCCTAATGACATCATCTGGAGGGAAGGTACAAACAGGAAAGCAGAGGCCCTAAAACTGAACCTTGTGGGACTCCACGAGAAATTCAGGGAGATTTTCAGGGAAAAGCAATACCAACTAATATCACCTCAAACTCCATCCGGTATCAGCTCGAGAAGAGCATTTCTGGGGAATATCTGGGGCTTGAGCTCGTTTGGCGGTTTGATTTCATCTTTAGGTGCGGACGCCCTTCAGAAATCCGTTCCCTTTTCATTACAGTCCTAAAACAGATCGAGTAAATCCACACCCAGAGGGCCATTACAGACAAGCAGTAGGAATGAGCACATCATGATCCGAAAGCCAAGCCTCATCAGAGCTCTCACATGCAGGCTAATATCAGTCAGCTGCATGTCATGACAGCAGAGGTGTGTGGTAGTTAGTCACACTGACTCAGCTCCATGTGCCTCTTAAGTATTTTCGTGAGATGAATCTACATATCAGTGAGCAGCGGTCTGCTGTTACATCAGCTCTGTTTTAGTCACGGACACAGAGTTCTCTATTTTAGTGTTTAATATCATAGTTTGTTTTGTTGTTTATAGCATCGCTACAGCTCTGTGGCCCTCACTCTGGAGGTTTAAAACTTTGATTTTTAGACAAAAATGCTCAATAAAAACAGATTTCAGCTCGGGCAATTCAGAGTGTTGATGAATCGGCCTAACAGTTTGAACGACAGACTGCGCAAGGAAAACAGAGCCTGTAATAAAGCCATCTGAACATTTCCCACAAGTGTTGGTATTAGGGCAAATTCCTGAAACAGAGGAAACCCACACCAGCAGGATCTCACCACTGCATGCCTATGTACTGGGCTCTTACTGGTACAGCAGGGCTGTTCCTTCCTGAACCTTCAGCTTTCTAATAGGGTGATCCACTATACTAGCACTACACTGTCGTTCACGGCGCTATGAGCTCCCACTATTTATGTAAAGCATACCTGCAGTTTTAGGCAATTCATATTCCATATTTATACTTGTAAATGCATGAATTAACCAAACAGAACGAAACATTAGGCCGGGAGCCGAATACTACGGCAGGGGAGAGGTGCATAACCAATGAACATTTCAGGAAACAAAAAGACAAAAATAAAAGCAAATTTACTGATGGAAAGGGCGGGTCTAACACTTGTCAATCAAACTTTCCGTGCGGTGGCCCACCAGGGACCATTTAGAGGTAAACGTGTGGTTCCCACTGCTAACACTGAACAATTCTGACTCCAACTTTACCAAGAGAGGACTGTTTCACACCTAACCACTCTAAACGACTTGGTGTGTGTGTGTGTGTGTGTGTGTGTGTGTGTGTGTGTGTGTGTGTGTGTGTGTGTGTGTGTAATAACCACAGTGCGTCTTTAGGGAACCAGGTGGACCGTCAGGCTGGAGAGACTCCAGAGTCGCCTCTCTGTCCAGTCTAATGCAATAAAAGGCAGACGTGAAGACCTGCTGACCTGGAGGTCATGAACAGGGTAGCTGTTTTCACATGCAGGCACAGTAAACAAACACGGGACTGTCCAGGGTCAGCAAAACCGTGCGTGACAACTGGCCCCGAGCAGAGGAAATGGGTATATACCAACATACAGTGCAGAAACAGAGCTCTACAAGATCCAACACGCTGACTGGCTGTGGGAAAGCTAGGTCCTCAATAACACGACAGTATGTAGCGACATATTAGAGTCTGCTACATGTTGAATTAAGGTTGAGGCACAAATCATCTCATCACCTTCGTCTCGATACGGATTTCCAGGATAAACATCACTCACTACTGAGACCTGAACTACTAGCGTGTCAACATGCTAATGCTCTTACTTTTATTTATATATATATATCTCTTTACGATCATACCCCTTCTTCTGCCCTGTCTCCTCCTGACTTATCAGACTTATTTACTTCCTTATTTATTATTATAAAGAAGTAAAATTATGCTCAAAATGTATTAGTTACTAATTATTAAAAAATAGAAAATGAGAAAAATATTTGTTTGTAGTCTGACAGCTAACCGGAATAGAAAAACCTGTTTTAGACCGGTGTACTTCACTGAACTCCATCACATCTAACAGACTACAGGTTCTCCACAAGGGGGCGCCATTAGCCATATAGCTTTTGATCCGAAGTGACATGGCCGTGTTGCTAATGCAACTTACTACTATTAATAATATTATGTTTATTATTATTATTATTATTATTATTATTATTAATAATATAACCCAGCTTTTTTTTCCCCTTCATTTCATTCATTTCTTGCTCATCAGACGAAAAACACAATACTTACTCACCTGTCACCTTTGAATAAAACGTACCTAATACCCTGTAACACCTCCACCAGCTCCAATAACAGCTGGGCATGGACTGGGCAAGTTTCTGGATGTAGCCACATCAGTGTTCAGACACTCCCCCATCAAAGAATTGGTCAACTAGTTCAGATTTGTTAGAGGCCTTCCCTGGCACAGTTCCGAGGAGAATTCCCTGTAGACTGGGATTGTATCCACTGCTGGTAGACCCGTATGACCGTATGCTTCCACACACCTGCAGATTCAGCTACTTCCTTCACACTATGGTCTTTGGCCACGCCCACATGCAGTCCCTCCTTTTAGCCAATCATTAACATCTGCTCTGGAGCCATTTGGAGCATCTGCTCTGGAGCACACATGGAACGAGACATTCCCTGCACTGTAGCACCTCTTCCCAATTAATGGAACCCTGTCATCCTCATGCAGCGCCATCTGCAGGAGCCTGAACTAACTTACTATTTCCATCGTGCTCTATAATTAAAACACTGGGTAAATTAATAATGTGACAGGTTAAGATTTCTTGATTACTGTTCCTTAAAACGCAGCTGCTCACTGTGATTGGTCAGATCAAGTCATTTACTAACTCCAAGCTGGACGTCAACATGAATTAAAAATAAACAGAAACATGTCCACTGAGCTCACTCGTTCTTTTTCCACTCCACAATCCCACCCAGCATTTCCTGCTGATGCCAGCTCGATACCGATACCTGGTTATGGGCCGGTGTCATCTCTCGAGGCCTTATTTATATATTGCGACCTTCTCCATAATGCGAAGGACAACACTGCGATAACAATCAGAGAGTTAAGACGGTGCAGCCTTGAGCATTACTCAAACACATAAAGCCCGGTGTCACACGGCTCTCCAGCCTTATCTCGGCTTGGCAGTTACAGGATGTGTCCCGATCTGCGGCTTTGTATTTGTATCTGTTTACACAGAGACTGGCTCCTCTGTGTGGGCGGCTCTGTGGATGGTTTGCTGTAACTCTGCTCAAATAACGCTGCTGAGGCGTCTCTCTTCCCACAGCAGCCTATCTGCTGTCTCCCATCTCCCAGCGGCAAACGGTGCACAGTGGAAACGGAGGAGCCTTTTAATCCAAACACAGAGGTGCATTGTTCAGGACAGGCCTACAGTTACAGTACGGGAACCGATGGAGGAGAGAGCGGCAGGCCTCACCCAGCCGGCCAGGAAGCGAAGGCGTACAAACCGAATCCAGTTAAACAATTTTAATGCAGTATTTTATAAAGTCTACGGGTTTAAACGCCCAGATCCGCAGAGGGAAGCATGAAGCTGCAGGGCAGATTCGACCCAGCACTGGGCTAGGTGCAGCCTATCAGAGTAAAGCCGGTAGGGCTATAACATGGACACACCCACACTCAAACGACCGTGTGTCTTCGAAGAGCTTTCAGGGTTTAATAACCAGACAGAGTTACATCACCCGACTCCCTGTTATAAACGTTTTCAATGACAGAAAGCTAATTTTTCTGGAAATGATGCTAACACTCCAACAAGCAGCAAACCGATCTGCACGGCTAGTTAGCTTACCACACTAAAGTCCATTTCAGACAGGATTAGTTTTTCTTTGGGGATGTGGGGAGCTGCGGGTCCACTGGGGGACAATATTTATAATCCACCATTAATGTTATATTAATAATTAAATTTCAGTTTGGAGATTAGCAGCTACATGCTCACAACACAAAGGCTATAAGCTTTGCTGCAACGACTCACCAAAAGCGCCGTGCCTCTGAGGAGGCTTCTGGCTCGTCGTCTGGACGCGAGTGTTCTACATCGTACAGTACCGGAGGTTTGCCTCAGATTTTAAGGACCTCAGGTATCCTACCATGCATGGGAAAACTAAACGCCTCCTCGAGCGCCTCCATGCCGCATCTTTTTCACAGGATATGACGGAATATTTACCCACACGCCGATTCTCACAGGATTTATAAAACCTAAGGCTACTTCTGTGGCTCCTCCTACAGAAGGTACAAGGTACCGGAACCTTTACTGACCCGGGAGCGCTCAGCCTGTAAAGATGACCGACATGGCGCATTTGGACAGGACTAAAATCACAGAGTTACATTATCCCCCATATGAAACTAGCCCGGTCAGAAGAGGGCTTCAGGATGTCTACACGCTGGACAACGCAGGGACATGCGGAGAAGGCGTGTGCGGCTGGAGAAGGCGTTTGTGCAGGTTTGGAATCCAGTAGAAAACTAACGTCAACACGTCAGGCTAACGACAAGTCAGGTTAACCAATCAGGCTAACGGTTCAGCTCTGATTATTAATAAGCAGCATCAGTAAGGGTTCTAGGTTTACCGCCCATCCCTGCTCACCTGTCCCGTCTCCTGGCTGTAGAGAGAGGCGGTGCTGGGCAGCGTGTTGTGCTTCTTCAGCTTCTTCTGCTGCTGCTCCAGCCTCTCCTTCTCCTTCTCCACGGCTCGTGTGGACTCCCTCAGCCTCTCCAGATCCTGCTGGTACTTCTGCCTTTGCTTCTCCAGCTCCTGCCTCTCCTCGGTCAACCGTGCCTCCAGCCTCCTGCACTCCTCCTCTCTCTCCTGCAGTCTCTGCTCGGCCGTCTCGGCCTGCCGCTGCTGCCGCTCGCGCTCCCTCTCCCACCGTGCCTGCTCCTGACGGTGCTGTGCCTGGAGACGCTGGAAGTTGGCCAGCTCCTCTCGCTGTTTCTCCAGGTTCCTCTGCTTCTCCTGCTCCAGCAGGACGTTGGTGCCGCGCGGTCGACCCGGCCGGTCCCGCTCCGCGGAGAACAGAGACGCTCTCTGCAGCTCTATCTGACTGTCCTGCTGCGAGACGATGGACTGTGCAGGGTTCAGAGGGAGAAAAGGACAGTCAGTGGACGTTAGGGCTACGACGATACACCAACCCAAGTTGGGGGGGAGGGGGAATAAATAAATAAATAAATAAAAAAATAAAAAGTTTCCTGGTTGGCTACCACCATTCCCATCGAAGCTGTAAGGAGTATTTTAGCTTGGAGTTCTTTGTGAACGAGACTCAGTATTAGGCAGCCAATCAGAACAGAGCTAATTTACATACACCAGTCTTAAAGGCAAACAAAGACCTGTTTAAAGCGGGTAATCGTTCATGTAGAAGTTAATTAATTTTTTGGTACATTAAATTAAACAAATGTGTCCTTAAGACAGTGAAGAAGACTGGCCCTCTCCGAAGTTTTCCAAATGCTCCCGTAATAAATGGAGCCCTTAACTGTCGCCCCATCCAGGATCCCTTCGGTCACAGTTATTAATTATATTGTACACTGCAACAAAATGAAAAAACTTTGTACGGAATTCTGGGACTTCTTTTTTATGGAAGCTAGCTGGAACTAAACCCCATTATTCAGTATTTAGTGCTTCTCTAAATCAAAAATTAATTCCAACATATAATAACGCTGATATCTGAGACACATTAGTTTGTCACGGCCTGGTTCAGGAGCGCTGATGGCATCACGAGGTACGGATGAGGTCATATTGGTTTACCTGGAGACTGTAGAGACGCTGAGCGAGCAGCAGCACCCGATCAAAGAACTGGAAAAACAGGAATAAGAAGACAAGGTAAACACCAGGACCTCACCACACACATCCACACACCCACCCGCTTCACTAATTCCCACTTTGTTACAAATTGGCACGATAATGAGGCGCGACATTCAGCTGCCAGTCTGCAGGATTACAGAACGACTGTGGGCCTAACTGATGGAGGTGATCTCGTTGCTCTAAGGAACTCCCAGGGAGGGAGCCTGTTATGATAATACGCCTGAAAATGATTTTCAGATTTCTGTTCCACATGCTGCCTCAAAGTCCACACTTACTTTCACCCTGCGGGGAATTCCAATAAAAGATCAATCGGTTTAAGTAGGAGTCTTATTCTGTGGAACGGGCGAGGCTGCCTATTACAGCCAAGCACAATGTTCCGCTCATCAAGCGCTCGAACACTCACCTCGGCCTCCGGAAAACTGGAGTTCAACCAGATCGTGTTCCAGCTGGGAGGAGAAGTGTCATCCTGAGAGAGAGAGAGAGAGAGACACAGAGAGAGAGAGACAGAGAGAGAGAGAGAGACAGAGAGAGAGAGAGAGACAGAGAGAGAGAGAGAGAGAGAGGGGAGAAAGTTTTTCATGATTAAGCAAAAGATAGGAGAGAGATAGACAGAGGGGGACAGAAAAGTAAAAAAATAAATACGAGAAGCAAAAAAGAGAACGACTGTGAGGAGAAGAAAAAGAATGAAAATGGTAAAACAAAAGAGAAAAAAAGAGAGAGGTAGAGACAGAAAGACAGGTAAAGAGAAGGGACAGGAAGGGAAGGGGGCAAGACCCAGAGAGAGAGAGTAATAGAGACGGACAGACAGACTCTGCTTAAGACGCAGAGTCCATTTATCGGCTGCTGTGCAGCTGGGAGGGACGTGTTTTTGGAGTGGGGGGTAGGTGGTGGTCTCTCACCGTCTCCTCTAGTCCCTGACTGGTGATGATCTCTTTAAGCTGGGGGTCGGAGCTGGCACGCTGATTTCTCTCTCTGGACTTTCCTGATCCACTCGTACGCTTCTTTACACTGCCATCTGTACGACAAACAAACAAATAAACAAATTACACTCAAACATACAAACAAACAAACAAACAAATTACACTCAAACATACAAACAAATAAACAAATTACACTCAAACATACAAACAAATTTGCATCCTGATTAGTAATCCGTTTTTGTACCGCCCAGCAATCTGACAAAAAACCATTATACTGACACCCCATAAACACGTCATGGCAGACGGCATCAGCTGTCAAAATATTATCCCGAGTCTTACGGGAGTCTCCTACGGGCCGGGCGATGTGACGACACTACAGCACACTTCTGAGAACATGGTGAACAAACTCGACTGACTAACACAGCGTGAGGTGAGCATGATTAGGCCTATTTACTGGAATCAGCGCAGCTTAGTTTAAACAACATTACTAACCACGTTCCAAACCATTATGCAAATTAGATTAAAGTGTCACAGATTTAATGATCTGTTTTGTGTATTGTGTCTCAGGGCTCTTTGGATCACTGAAATCAAATCTCAGACACCTGGGATAATGAGTTTGCCTCTCTGCTGCCGGGAAGCCTCAAATAGTGCAACACCTTAAGAGTCTGAAGAGACCGTCGGCTGATTCAGAGCACACACAGGTTGGCAGATAAAGGCATGATGAGGAAGGCTTCGGCCAGACAAGCTTCTCAGGTTCAGAGAGCAGATTCTACAAAGGCTTTTCAAAGCAGGCAACCGGTATTTTAATCTGCTGGTGCCTCTGGAGTCCTGTGAGGCTCAAGGCATAGGATCTTCCAGAGGTTGGCAGTTGGGGCCACTCCTAGCCAGTGCTCACAAGCAGAGACGGCCGCAGTGGGCCTAGACGTACATGAAGACCCATTCTCAAACAGTCTCTTTTACTGATGCGTTCAACCCTGGATGGGCCGGATAGATGGAGTAGTGGATGGTTGGTGGCCACCCTGTCCCAACAAGGCTGCGACATCAGCAAGGTGGATGTTCTGAAACTCTGTTGTGCATAATAATTTAGAGCCGTGCATTTTGAGTTTTTTTTTAATTTTGAAAAAATGCTGTACTCATTTGGAGGTTCAATAAAATTAGGTTTATACTCTGACTGCTGATGAACAATGATACGGACTGTCATTTGTATCGACCATTTAGGAAAACCAGAAAATTAATTTGCATTATAATTTAGAACACGTGTGTGGTTGTACATTTCTTCTAATTTTTGTAATAATAATAATAACAGTACTAATATAGTCTGGTTTATATACAGCTCTGGAAAAATGTAAGAGCCCATCTGAAACTGATGTCTCTAGGTGTTCAGGTTCTGGGTTTGTGTTGGTTCTGTTTTATTCTCTACACTACTGGAACCATGTCTCCCAAACTCCAGATCAGATATTGTATTAGATCTGTTTATTTAGAAAATCACTAATGACCTCCAGAAGCCTGTTTTTAGAACCATGCTCGCTGTGCGCTTCACCCCAGCCACCGGAGCGGACTCTGATTTATGTAGTGAAGTGAATGGAGAATTAACGGCTGATTGATCTTACTCTTCTGTAGTATGGTGGGGTTACTGTCGTAGCCTCCGAACGTGTCTGCTCTTTTGGGCAGCATGCCGGAGCCTGGGCTCTGGTTCTCCTCAGAGTGTGGAGAAGCTCCTCTTACACCAGAGGCCAGCAGGTTCTGCAGGTTCTCCACTAGAGAGGAGAACAATGAGAACTTAAAACTCTGTATGTGAAAGGGATTAAACAGGAAAATAAGTCTGACCAAGTTCCTGCGTTAATGACTCTCAGTTCTAGAGTCAGACCTGTTCAGAGCGGCAGTGGCAGGAAACAGTCATGAACACTGATTATTACCTTCTGTGATGGCTCCCTTAAGCAGCTGCTCCCCCTGCTGGAGGTCTGACGCATCTCCGCGGAGCAGCAGGCGAGAGCGAGAGGCTGCGTCCTCCACACCGGCCACAGACTCGGCCAGCTCAGCAAACAACTGCAGCTTATCTGTTAACGCATGCATGATCTGAGCATCCTTCGCAGTCAGGCGCTCTGAGAGGAGGAGAGGACAGAAGATCTCATGACTTCACAAGTAAGAAATATAGTCCAATACAAAACAGAAGGAAATTAAACACAGGAATTAATAATTAAATATTACCAATTTATTATTATTATTACTACTACTATTATTATTACTACCCACCTGGATATTACTAACCTATACATCACCATCATCATCATCATCATCATCATCATCATTACTACTACTTCTAGCCAGGATATTATTATTTCTTTATTATTATTTATTATATTCACCATCATCACCACCACCACCACCCCCCACCCACTTAGGCAGTGCTTATTGTTGTTATTATTATTATTATTATTATTATTATTATTATTATTATCAGCAGTAGTAGTAGTAGCAAATGCTGTTAGTGTGGGGGGCTTGGATTGTGGGTCACTGCTAACAACTGCTGTTATTTATTAATTTATTTATTTAAATGGTTAAAACCGGTTCAGAACTAGAATTGGAGAGAAAAGCCAACACCAAGCCAGCAGATAAATCCTGTAAATGACTTCTGGAACAGATCACCGTATTAGATGAGGTACTGTAGATCCTTGATGATCGCTGGCGACCACGTTCTGAATGATTTAACGTGTACTGAGATTGAGGTAAAGTAAAAGGCAGGCTGTTTGGTGTGTGTGCTGTATTTCGTGAGCACATACTCATCCTCAGTTTACATTTCCATGTCTGAGAGTTTACTGGGGCTAAAGAACCTGCATGTGAAGCCTTACTGCGCCACAAAACCAGAATCCTGTAAGTTCTGCTACACATGTGGCGCTCCAGATTTCAGAAGCATCATCAGTGTGGTGTAGAACACGGGCCTTCAAGACCCTGTGTCCAGCTTCTGCCGAGTTTCTCGAGTTTTACAAGTATTTAAAATATTTTTTCCCCTAAAAGCTCCCAGCACACAACATGCCCTGCAGTACAGTATAATACCACTACAGCGAACAGAACTTCAACACCAGTACCAATATACTACCCAGACCTAACGGAGCCACAAGGAGAGCATCCAAATCGGCACCAGAGCCAAACCAAACATCTAACTGCCATTTCCAACAAGGTACCAGATTCTGAACACGTGTGCTCCCTCTAGTGGTCAAAGAACTCAGAACACATGCCCCATTACGCTGTACCTTGGAAATCTCTCAACCGCAGTGCTCTCGCTGCTTCTTCTTCCTCACTGAACAGCCTCTCTTCTGTGTGCGGGCAGCTGCAGAGCGGAGAAAGGACAGAGTGAGGAAAACAAGATCACTCCTGGCTGAAGTGAAGATATGTGACACCGAATAAAAATAAAAAAAATGCCATTTGTACACAAGTCGTTTTTGCAGGGAGGATGTAAAGGGAGGACTATACATGGGAACGCTCAGCATGCCATCTAAATGCCTGCTGCTCGATAAAACGAGCCGACTCGCCTGGGGTTTAAGTGGCAAGCAGGAAAAGCTAATCCTTATTATGGAGATAGGAGCCAGAATAATCTAAATCAGCTGCTTGTCTTTGTATTATTTGGGCCAAACGCCAGAATCCACCACCAGATCTAAATCTACCACCAGATCTAAATCTAGCATCAGATTTGAACAGATTTCAAATATCATAAGAATCTGGTCTATGACTGCACAGCATTGCAAGGATGGCCACTGAGCAGACAGACTCCCCCAAGAGAACTCGCTCTTCTCTGCATGTCATAAAATTAAAGGCTTATGAGGTTCGGCCGCAGCACCGTACCTTTCTGCGGCCTGGCGGATGTAAGTGATCCAGGTGTTGCGCTCCTCTTTGGAGGACGTGTGGATCTCGTACATTTCTGGCTCGTTGGAGGAGGCACAGATGAGGAACATGGCTTTCTCCTCATGAGCCACCTCCCTCACGATCAGCTTCTGCAGGGAAATCACCGACGGCTTGCTGTCCTGAAAACGAGGAGCACAGCAAACCATGACGGACACAGCAAACAAAACACTTTCCAAAAGAGTCAGTTCATCTCGAATGGGGAATCACGGAGAAATCACATCCAGGGACAGCCTGCTAAAACTTCAGGAGCTGCATGGGAAGGACATCCGCCCACTTGAAACCCTGGCAATGCATGACCCGGCTCTGTTAAAGGAGCCGTATGTAAAATTTGGGGTGGAACATCTTTAGAAATGATGCCTCTACTGTTCAATATACATAACAGAATTGTAATTTCTATGTCATTTCAATGAGCATTCATATCTACACAGGTTCACCTCGTCTTCCAACACACGCTGCCACCGCCATGTTTCTACAGTAACCCAGAACCTACAAACCACGCACTGGCTGTAGAGGGAGACTCTCACGCGTCATGCTTTATATAGAAGCTTGAATTAGGTGGCGCTAAAGCCCCGACTGGAAGATGTAGAAAGAAGTGGAATCCAGGATAAGGTGTTCCAATACTACTTGCTGCACCACAGAGGGTGGAAAGCACTGACGGGAAATCACCACAGAATATTTATTATTTTAATTATTAATTGTGTTGTGAGAAGGTAGAGAACCCACATTCTGACATACGGTGGATGACATGCTTCTTATACAGCACAAGAACACAAGTGGAGGAGGCTTAATATTCATCATCATGAAGATTCAGCCTCTAAATCATGAAGTGAGATGGCAGAGAACCTAAGAACCTGCTGTACATGTGGAGATGCTGAATCAGAGTGGTCTCTGGTTTATTTCCAGAGCTGTAGAAGCCAAAACTGCAAGAGCAAGCTCAAGTATTACATTAATAGTTGAAATATTCCACGTAAATAAAAATAAATATATTAACAAGAGGCTGCCGGCTGCGCTTCAAGGCACTTGGTCATCTCTGCCACTTCCTGGTGCCTCTGCTTTCTGTCCAAGTCTCCATATCCGTCACGGTGTTTTGTCTCATAATGACCGATGGGCTAAGCCTTAGCAGAAGAAGTGACGAGGTAGCCGAGTGGAAATGTCATTCGCATCTTTGGTGACTGGTGTGGTACAATGGTGGTGTAACCACTGTCGAGGTCACCTACAACCGGCTATTCTCGTTGACCACCATGGTGATGTGCAGTTGATCCTGAACAAGCTTGTGAGACAGTGGTTACACCGCAATGGGGGTGAGCCTTCAACCTGTGTGACTAATGGCAGCTCGTGTTATGCAATTTAAATTCCCTCTGCTATCGCATGACATCAGATTTAGTGAACAGCTGAAGGGAAACGGCTATATATAAACATCTGGAGGTTAAACAAAACATCCTTAACCGCTGCTGCAAGTGAAGCCCAGCACTGGTTTTACAAATCCACAGGGGTGAGTAAGTGACCACAAGTTGTCAGACCAAGTTTCTCTGATATCTATAAACAGCTGGTATACTAAATGGTTTTATTTATTTTGTAGAAAGGTCTAAAACGGCTCCTGGAGTCTTTTTTTTAAGACATAAAATCATGGTTATGGTATAAAGTGTCATTTTAAAAATAAATAAATAAATAAAAATCATGCTACTACATAATTTCATACCTGTACAGTTCTATTTATATTCGCAATTCTGTTCATATTGCACTATTTATACCTGTAGTTATTGCTTACACTGTTACAACTTGCTCATCATATGCTGCTCTGTGCAATCTTGCATTTCACTCCTTACTGTATATATGTATAGTAAATTGTATTCTATTCTATATACCACCCCCTTATCCCACATTCTGTGTACACATACATTCTTATATTTATTTATATACCACCACATGTACAAAAATCTCAATTGTCAGTCATTCTGTTTTGCACTTTATGTAAATAATAATGTATTTTGCACTTCTGGTTGGATGCTAACTGCATTTCATTGGCTTTGTACCTGTACTCTGCACAATGACAATAAAGTTGAATCTAATCTAAAAATAAAAAATAAAAACGTCAGAGGTGTCAGTGGAACTTCTACCAATGAGGATTAAGCCCGGTCATCATCAAGCCGTCTCTCAGCTTGCCCAACTGACAGCGACCGACTCTGAAAGCTGCAGCAGCCTCTCACTTGCAAGATTCTAATGGCAGCGCAGCACCAGTTTATATCAGTCATTGATGGTGGGGGGCATAGAGGTGCAGTGCATGCTGGGGATTGTAGGGCAGCATATTGTGAAACATGCCGCTAATAATAATAATAATAATAATAATAATAATAATAGAAAATCTAAATAATTGGATTTTGAGTTTTAAACCTGGGCTTCTCTAGACTCCACTAAAGATCCCAAAACAGTTACCAGAAAAACTTACCACAGCAGAGAACACGTATCTCTGATCCTTCTCTTGTAGCAGCAACAGGACATCTGTGAGCAGCACTGCAAGAATATCTGCAAGAAGGGGGAAAAAAAAAGGAAAACATGAACATACAGGAAGTATAATTACGCTAGCCACACACACACACACACACACACACACACACACACACACACACACACACACACACACACACACACACACACACACACACACACACACACACACACACACACACACACACACACACACATATATATATATATATATATACACACACACTCTCTCTGAAAGGGATGGGTAAATTATTTATGAATCTACAAACAGTGCTAATGAAACAGAATCACCGAATAATCAGTGGACCACAAATTAAATAAATAATAAGACAGAAATGCAGATACAAAAACCTCCATTCAAAGTGACCAGAAATCTCTGCTCCACTAGGGGGCACCACAGCCATACTGACGCTTCCAAAAGTAGCCTGAGTGGCACCCTGGACGCTAAGCTTATCTGATTCAGGAAATTGCCTGTAGAGGCTCGGCCGTCTGCCTTTCCCTCCGTACACACAGTGTTTGTTTTCTGTTTGTTTACTCGTCCGTCCGAGTCATTCACGTTACGTTTCAGCCGGACGGATTCTTGTTTTGACCACGCAAATATGACCTCCTGTTTGGCTGCAGGCGGCCAAACAACTTCCCAAAAATGATCAGATAAACGATCCAAACAAAATCTTGAATCTGGGACCAGTCAAGCTTGAAATGCAACCTTCAAAACTTTCCTTGCTGTCTGCCCTTCCTTAGAACGGAGGCTGTTCCCGGGAAGTGTGTATCACTGAACTCCTCCTACCTTTACTCAGACTATAGCTGATCAGCTGAGACATGATTTAGCATGAGGATAATGTAGCTAGCACATACTGGAAGCTTATACTTCACCTGATAATCTGCATGACCCTGACCATCACACACTTGTACCACAGGACTTGTTGATAGGCTACATGGCCACCGCACTGCGAGTATTTGAGCTTGATGAAGTCATTCTGCATGGAGGTCACACTCTTGATGGGGTTCAAACCCCTGGAAACCAGCAACACTTTTACTGAGACGCGCTGTTCTGTTTTAAAACCTCAGCAGTGAGTAATGTCTGTATTTGAGCTCAAGCAGTTTCTGTCGTCAACTAGAAGCTCCTAAATCCGGACAGACAGAAAACAAATTCGCTAATGGCACTTTAGGCTTGTGCTGAATACGGGGGTCAGAAAAGTCATATATACTTTAGTATTAAATTATTATGTTTTGTGATTCTGAGGCTTAAAACTCAGTCTTGATTATTAAATCAACAGCTCCGTGTAAAGATGAGTGCAGGCAGTGAATTATTTACTGCGGTGCTTAAACCCCCTGACCACTAGAGGGCAGTGGTGTAATCCATCTTTGGTCAACAGACTCTTTCACTCCAACATAAACAAGTAGCCTAACGCTAGTTTTAGCAGACCTATGGATATGAGGTCTTTATAGCACAAGTTTTTTTTAAGCCGTGTTTTTAAAAATCACTACATGCCGTCTGGTTTACAGTACTGCAATATATCGTTACAAACTGGATTGTAACTCGTGTATCGTGAATCATATTGTATCACTGGGTATCTGCCAATACCCAGCCCTAATGTTTGAGTGGCTGCAAACAAAGAAAAATGAAATAGACAAAGCCAGCTAAAACAGACAGGCCAATTGGCTTTGCGTTGGGCATCTTATATAAAATAAAAGAAAAATTAAGTTATTAAAATTGAGTTAGCTATGCCTAGTACTTTAGTCTAGAAACTATTAGAGATGCATTGAAATCTATTTTTTTGACCGAAGCCAAATAAAATGAAACATGTATCCATTTATCCACCGTGTTTTATTAATTTTAAATTAAATTATGCTAAATCCCAGATAGCGAGAGGATGTGGGACACACCTGACCAAAATATGGTACTGCTGGTCCCCTGTCAGCACTGGCAATCTGCTGTGAGCCAAAGGTGGCCCACATATTTACAACATGGATTTGTCCCACCTTTCCTAAAACAGACCTGGTCCATTTCTGGCACAGGTCCAGCAGAGGTGCGCATCTTGCTAGCGGGAGCGGTCCACCCAAGGGAAGTAAACCCATCAGGCAAAAAAAAAATGGGAGATGCGGGACACATTTGGGCCAGAACAGTTTTTCTGTCTGGGATGAATTTTTGTCCTGGCTTTAGAAGAAACACATTTACTGCACTGAACACACTGAACAACGTCCAGACGACACACCCATCCCAGAGGACCTGCTGCACTCACACAGAGGGCCGCACGCCACGCTGGTCACGATTTTACCGCGCTGTGGTGAACTTGGAGCAGGCAAGCTGAGAAGCTGCTGTCTGTCTGCCACGCTGTAGCGGCTCGGTTCTGTTCTTTACTCTTTCTGGAGTCCCGCTTGGCCCGAAAGCTTGAAACTGAATAACAGTACGTCTACGCCCAGAACAAACTAACAGTGTCAATAAAAACCTCATTACAGAGGCTCGTGTATTTGCCGTTTTCAAATGAATTATTTCGGTTCCTGAACTTTCTGCGCATCCCTAGAAACGTCTAAACAGTTCTTTCAGAGATTCCTGAATAACTCCACACTGTCTGACCCCGGAATCTGCCAAACAGGTCTTAAACCTATGACTACATTCAGGGAACTTTAGCTTAAAGCACTACAGCTCATCAGTGCAGTCCAGCTCGTACCCTTCAGTCTGCCGGACGCGGCCTTCCAGTTGACCGTGCCCTCATACAGCAGCCGCCGCCTGCCCTGCGTGAGGTCCTCCTTCCGGAATATTCGCCCATCTTTGATCTTGCCGAGGGATCTGCTCTCCAGCTTTGAGGCGATTTCCTTGAGGCGCGTCTCCTTCTCGTAAAGGCTGACCTGAGTGTCCACCTTAACGATGGTGTCTTTGATCAGATCCAGGGCCTGACTGAGCTCCTCATGCTCCTCGGTGCCAGCTGTGGGGAACAGACATGATGTAGGGAGGTGCTACCTGTTACTGTAAATCCTTAAACATCTGTACCAACTCCAACTGGAAATTACAAATGAAAATACTTCACAGTTCACAAGAAAGCCCAACAGTCCTTTCAGACTTCAATAATATCAAAATAATAACTCAGCATCCAAAGAATAGCTGCACACAGAAGGAATCGACCAACAGGAAGTAAACTTAGCGGGCAGGTTTGACATTGTGATCCAACAGCCACCATTACAGACATCCAGCGAGCAGTGGTGTCCTCCATGAGTCCTCCTGTTAGTGCAGCAACATTGGCAGACGGCTGCACCACGCAGGACTACATGCACACAGACCGTTACCACGACTGTCCTTAACACCACGTCACCGTCACCAAAGACTGCAGTGGTGTCGTACCAGACTGTCATGGAGTGACTCAGAATGGCAACGGGTCTGGTGTCCCTCCACCTCCACCTCTACCGCACCATCTGCAGGAACTGTGTGAGGATGTTCAAGCTGCATGGGATGGATTATCACAGGACACCATTACGAACCTCTACAGCTCCATACCGAGACGTCTGGCGTGTTGGGTTAGCAAACACGGCGGCCCGACGCCATACTGAGAGACAGACTTCTGTATGTGTAGCTCAATAAATATTGATCATATCAGTCTAAATTTATCATCAGTTATTGATCCTGGTCACCTTTATCTTCCTTCCCAACACACCTGCACTCCACACCTCCTTCTGGTGCAGCTGTTCTTTGATGAGGAGTGTAATTATAATGCTGAAGTGAACATTTTGGGCAAAAATGGATTTAAAATCCAATCAAATCCAACCTTGTGTGTACTGAAGCAGCCGCTCCACGAGGACGGGGTACTTGGTAATGCGCTGCGTTACGAGAAGAATGCACTCTGGAATTCCCAGCCGCCGCACTATGGACAAATTACTGATTTTCTGGAAAACAACAAACAAGAAAAGCAACATTAGGACAGTCAACAGCCACGTGGTAATACAACACTAATAAAAATAAATAAGGGCTAATAAATAATGCTAAAGTACACAGTAGAACACTAAGCAACGAACCAACAAATACTACAGGACTCAACAGCTAAACAAAAAACAAAAGACGTCCTGTGAAGTGTCTGTACCCTTATCAGGCTCAGGAACTTCTTGTTGCTCTGTAATTGCTCTTTGTAGAAGGTGACGGCTTCGGTGTGGCGGCTGCAGAACGCGCCGTAGCTTTCCTTCATCCGTTCTCCGCATTCTCCCGAAAACTACACAAAGGAGGCGCCAAACCATGTCAGAATACATCTGCAGAGGTCTGAGATAAAACACTGATGTACCAACCCGACCGGCCTTTTATCTGTACCACCTATTAATCAAGTATTGACCTTAAGACACACAATACGTACACACATATGGAAATTTTGGACCCATGCCGAACAAAATGAAACATCTGTCCGACGACCCAACACGTTTTTTCACAGTATCTCGTTGACAGGAAATCGGCTAAACGTCTCGGCTTTCAAAGAAATAACTATTAATGAACTGCAGCTACTTATTCAACACTGAACCCACATCCCAGCCGACATGTTTACATTCACAGAGAGCGCGTCCCTCCACACCGGCTGTGAATTTATCACGATGTTGTAAAATCAAAATGGGGTTTGTGTTTCTTAAAGGAGGATGTGGGCACGTGCAACGACCGCAAGCACGAGAGAAAGAGACAAAGCATGAAAGAGAGCGAGAGAGAGAGCGCGAGAGAGAGAATCAAAATATCCAACACTGCTGTATATAAAGTTATACATGTGATATACATACTACTTATGCAGTACCCATAAACTTATGTTTACAGTTTTCAGTTTTATTGCTGTTTAAAATGAATTACTGAGCCAATATTTTACCAGCAGTATATACAGGGGTTGGACAATGAAACTGAAACACCTGGTTTTAGACCACAATCATTTATTAGTATGGTGTAGGGCCTCCTTTTGCGGCCAATGCAGCGTCAGTTGGTCTTGGGAATGACATATACTGCGCCCTGCACAGTGGTCAGAGGGAGTGTAAGCCATTCTTCTTGCAGGATAGTGGCCAGGTCACTACGTGATGCTGGTGGAGGTTCGTCCTTCTTGGTGGTATGCTGACATTACCCTGGATACCGTGGCTCTTGATACATCACAAAGACTTGCTGTCTTGGTCACAGATGCGCCAGCAAGACGTGCACCAACAGTCTGTCCTCTTTTGAACTCTGGTATGTCCCATAATGCTGTGTGCATTGCAGTATTTTGAGCAGAACTGTGCTCTTACCTGCTAACTGAACCTTCACACTCTGCTCTTACTGGTGCAATGTGCAATTAAAGAAGATTGGCCACCAGGCTGGTCCAATTTAGCCATGAGACCTCCCATAGTAAAATGACAGGTGTTTCGGTTTCATTGTCCAACCCCTGTATATGGATTATAATGTAAATTTTTACATGCAAAATAAAAAAAAAATAAAAAACTTTTTAGTATCAGTATCAGTCACAAAAATGTGCTAACAATCGGTTATCATATCGGTGAAAGAAATTAAATATCGGTGCTTCATTACTCAGAACTAAAGAAAAGCGGCGAAGCTTTTGGCGAGCCTAGAGAGTTAGCACTAGCTCTGGAGCTCAGGAGTACAAGCTCAACTCCAGTTTCAGTCTACATCAGCGAACTAGAAAAAAGGAACCACGTCATTAAAAGCATCACTGCTCCGTATTAATTATTTGGTCTTCAAAATGTCGAAAGTGCTTTTTTTTGGTTGCAATTTTTGGATGCTGAACCAAAACTGGGTTAGAAATATCAGCCACGTCTAAATAACTTTCTGGTGGCGAAGCATACTTTATTACTATGATTCCAGTATTACTGCGTAGCCCTAATGTAGTCATGTAAAAGCCTGAGCAGCTTATGAACACGGCACACACGTTAAATCAAACTACTCACTGGTCTTAACCACATGCAACCTGGGAGATGATTTAAGGTGCAAGCTGCCGTTGGCTTCCTGCCACCACAAGTAACACCTCATACTGTAGATCCTCAGCCCTCGCGCCCAAGTAAGCGTGCTTCCGTACCTGTTCAGTGAGGATATCTGCCACCCGGTCAATGGCGTAGTTGCGTTCACTGCCCGGCTGCAGTGCCTCTTGCCGGCGCTCTTTGAGGCGGGACAGGAAGCCGCTGTGTAGATCCAGCAGGCTGTCTAGCCGTGGGAACAAACAGCCCAGCCTGCGTTCGTCCAACTGCAGCGTCTCGCGCAGCTCGTACACGTAAACACGCAGCATTATCTTCAGCGTGCGCACATGGTGCATCTCGGTCTGGATCAGCTCTGTAACATTCAAATTTATGTTCAGTTATTAATAGAGCTTAGCAAGCGTAATGTTTTATTAATATTCCTGCTCCCTGGAAAACAAGCCGATAAATCAGACACAGTAACCTGCATAGACAGCCCTACACACCAGATTCGGCGCCGTACTCCACCTTAAATCATCCTCCGTGGAGAGTGCACTTCTGCATGCTTTCCAGGGTACCTATGACTTGTGAACTACCTATTATTTTTAGAGCCCATTATATAATTTTGGGGCCTGACTAGAACAGATTTACCGCTTCCTCATACTGTGTATTGGTCTTCACCCTGTTTAAAGATGAAACTGTTAAAGCTCCTGTGTCTTATAGTTCCATCTCCTGATAAGCCCAGTGTCTGGCTGGTCAGTCCATCTCCTGATGAGCCCACTGTCTGGCTGGTCAGTCCATCTCCTGATGAGCCCAGTGTCCTCTGGCTGGTCAGCCACTCTGTTCTGATGGGTTTAGCAGCGTCCTGCTACAAACCATTTCTCTCCACACTGCTGTAGCCATGTCTCGGTGTGAGCCAGATCCATTAGGACACGTTGGTAGACCCACCCTCACAAGCTAGGCCGGAGCAGCATGTTTCAGACGGGTCAGGTTTGACTGTTTTAGCTCCCTGTGCGTTGTGTGAGGGCGTGCCAAGCTTGGCAGTAGGCGGGAAGTAAGGACTGTGTTATGTGATGATGTCATCATGTAACCTTTTAAGGGCTTGAATTCCAATTAGCTGTTTCAGGCAGCTGAGAAAAGTGGTTTTAGATTGTTTAAAAGCACAAACAGCTACACAACACACTAAAGGCTTTATACGAATCCCTAAAAGCTTCACGCTTATAGGACTTGACGGTAACATCCCTTCAATACTCAGCACTGCTTCTTGCCTGTTAGCATGAGTGGACGAAAGGTCAAAACTTTCATTAGAGGTTTCATCGATTTAGGCCCACAACACCTCCAGAGCTCTCAACGGCAACACCTGGCGTCCCAGCTGGTCCCCCTGTTTTTAACCCTCCATACTTATCACTCCCTAGATGGTCGTCTCATAGCCCAGTTGGAGTCTCTCCTTTTCATCCACAGCCAGTTGCAGCTTCGCTCCACAGCCTTTCGGAAGTCGGAAGGCTTGTCCTTTCACTCCCATTCTGTTCATGAGACTAGTTGTAGTCTTGGCCACAAAATTAAAAATAAAATGAATCTAAACATCAAAATCAGAACAATCCCTTAACTTTGTCCTACATTCACCATCACATCTGTTCTTTAGAGGAGCCATTCAGAGATATTCAAAAGGGCATGGCATAACGAAGGTCCTGAGTCCTCCAATTCTTCAGTGTTGAAGGTTAATATGAAATTCAGCTCTTGATAAATGAGCAACAGCTCTTAGAGTCTAGACCTAATCAGGACAAAGATAAGATGTTCTACAGGGAAACTTCGGCCCATTTACAAGCACTGACTTGAAATAAAGCACCCTTATTAACCAGGATAACCAAGAGAGGCGTGTGTGAAGACTTTCATCACTACACGTGAACAAGCGCGGCGAGCTCAACACGCCTTACTGCTACCATAAACCCTGGAGCAATAAGAAGTGAGGAAGGTGTGTCGGACGAGGTTTGAGATAAGGCACGCAAAACACTCTCACCGTATATGACATCCTGTCTCTTGATCATGTCTTTGGAATGTTTCTTTAGGAACTGCTGCTCCACAGCCAGACTCCACGACTCCACTTCAAAATCCTGAGCCATTCCATCCAGCTCCTGTCGGACACTGTAATAGTACGCATCTGTGGAAAAACATGCACATCTGCATCTGTACAGTAACACGGGCGTAGCACGCAGACAAACACAGACCTGGCTTTAAACACCAAGCAGCCATAACATTAACCACCACCTCCTCCCTGTATCTGCACTCAGTGTCCACTCCATCAGCTCCACTGACCATATAGGACACTCTGTAGGTGTACAGGTCCAGACTGTAGTCCATCTGTTTCTCTGTATACTGTATTACCCTGTTCTTAAATGGGCAGGACCCCCACAGGACCACCACAGAGCAGGTACGATGGGGGTGGCGGATCATTCTCAGCACTGCAGTGACACTGACGTGGTGGAGGAGGCAGTTTGAATAGACTTAGAGATGTATTTTTAGAGAAACCATGTGGGATCTTTGGGTGGCTACTGAGTTCTAGTGTCTCCCGTTACTGATGGTTGCTGCAGCTGTAAACTACAGTCCTAATTTTGATTCCGTAAAGACGTGCAACTACGTCTGGAGTAGGAGGACAAGCGTACAATTGAGGTAAATGACCTGCACTCCACTTTTCACAGCCAGAAGAATCACTACAGAGCACTTCCTCACCTTCCACGATCACAGATTCCGCAGTAGACGGTGCGAGGGAGACCGCGTCCTCTGCAGACCGTTTTATCCTGAATGCATCCACTTCATCCATCTCCCCTGCAATAGAGCTGCAGAACACCAAACAGTTCTCAGGAACATTTTACTTTTAGATATTTCTACATCACAGTTTTGTTGTGAAATGCTACGTTCTAGACTTACTGAGTCAGAACTGTTTATAGTGGTGGTGAAGGTAACCAGACGTCCCCCTCTAAAAGCGCCCTCATAGAAAGTTCCTACATGAGGTGGTTCTGAATACGCTGCCTGATGTCTGAGACGCTGTTTATGATAGTGTGGAGAAGATCTCAGCCTTAAACTCCATTCATGGTGGAGGGATACATGCTGCAGGGCGCTGTGAGGTCAAATAGTCCCCCAAAGGAACTTAGTATTTCCAGGTTTTGCAGATTTATCACCACCAACATTCCATACACACTCAGAAGACACGTGTAGGTTCACTGGAGGTTTAGATAGTACATAGAGTGTCTATATGTGTGTTTAAGACATGGAGAACCCTGGTTCTCATCACCACCACTGCAGTTTAAATGTGTTTGTGTCCTAAACATAAAACCATATAACTAGAATGTTTAAAACAAAACATTCCCATGTTGGTATTGATCTCCTAAGAGTAAATAAGCCAGCTACAGAGAATATTTCTGCACATTTCCATGCACAATAAACGAAATATACTGAGGAAAGACATGGGACATGGCTTGGGTCAAAGTAACAGCTTTTTTACATGGCTATAAACAAACAAACAAACAAACAAACAAACAAACAATATTTAATAGTTTTTGAGTGACCATTTGAGTTCCTGGTAGAGGATTTCCCTTAAGAAATGAAAACAATTTAAGATAATATTTATTTATTTTTGGTTTGTTTGTTTGTGTCATATGTATCCTGACTGGCTACACTTGGGCCACTCCTCACTTTTTTGGTGAAGCACTTCTTTAATACACTAGCAATCTCTGGAAGTTTCACCACCACACCACCAACCGCACATAGACTAATCCTCCTCATTACAGCACCAGAAACCTGCTGGGTGAAGCAGTACATCCAGCTCAGATGAGTGAAAGTGATGCTAACCTGGAGCTGCTGGTGTGGCTGAGCGGCTGGGTGCTGCTGGGGGCGGCTGGTTGGGCGCTGGGTCCGCGGGACGGGACGGTCATGCCTGGAGCACAGCGGGAGGAGCGGCTGGAGCCATCGGCTGCCGGAGCGTGCGTGTGCGGAGGGTTGAAGTAGGATTCCCTGGGAGCTGCGGGGAGAATGGAGGGGTCAGAGGAGCGACAGTAGTGGCGGAGCCAGGAGCGGGGGACGGAGCCCAGAAAACGACACGTCAGCAGGTCGCGGTGCAAAAGCACCCGAACGCCCACCCTGCGGGACAGACCCCACGAGGCTGAGGGGTGGGGGGATTTCTTCGCCGCCGTGCGGTGACCGCGGATCGCTAACTCCATGATCTATCGCTCAGAGATGCTCACGGACGCAGCAACAGGTGCAGCTACAGACTACTACACCGCCGATCCGCTTTATAACGAGAAGAGCAAATTCTAGAAGTTACGCCCTCCTTCACCTCCCTGCTCTCCTCTCCTCTCCCTTTCCGTCGGGGTGGAGGACGCAACAGGTTTCTAGCCGCCGTCTCAGCATGAGATTAGCTGGAGCAGGGATGAATAAAGGACTAGCTGTTAATGGAGTCATGCTGAGTCTCCTGAGAGCGTCTAATCAGCAGTATCCCTGTCAGACACACACTTATTCCGTATTATTACTCTGGCAGCTGGATGGCTGAACGAACATGCACATTAACTACAAGCATGGGTCCATCAACTTCAGCAAGATTTAGCACAGTAGCTATATATATATACAGTCAGAGACGACAGCTCATCTGCTGCTGCACAGTGCAGTGTTGGTCATCCTCTAGTCCACACACACATATATACACACATACATATGTATGTGTATGTATATATATATATATATATATATATATATATATATATATATATATATATATATATATATATATATATATATACATATGTATGTGTATATTATATATATATATATATATATATATATCTATATATATATATATATATATATATTATATATATATATATGTGTGTGTGTGTGTGTGTGTGTGGTGTGTATATATATATATATATATATATATATATATTTATATACATAAAATGATATATATATATATACACACACATACATACACACACACACACACACACACACACACACACATATATACACATACATACATATATACACACATACACACACACACACACACACACACACACACACACATATATATACACACATACACACACCCACCCACCCCATCACCGATTGTCTAAAACCCAATCCCCAACTCTTCCGCTGTCACGGTGCGAGGGACTTAACGAGCTCATTCAGAGGGCCGAAGAAACCACCAGAAACTCCTGCAGAGGCACAAATACTACAGCAGTCTGGAACCACAGGAGACAAACAGGCGGAGGAAAACTGCCCCATTACCCCCTGCCTAGACCGAGAGCTGTACTCCTGATCCACAGAGGAAGGAGTCGAGCTTACTTTAAAAGATGCTCTGCTTTTCATGAAGCATCTAGAACATCTAAAGGAGAACCAGCAGTCAGAGTAAAGCGACCCGAGGGGCAGTGACGACCGCAGCTTGCTATCGTCAATATCTCTGAATCAGGGAGGAAAGTGAGAGAAGCTGCTCCATCAGCTCCACTGACCATACAGGACACCCTGTAGGTGTACAGGTCCAGACTGTACTCCATCTGTTTCTCTGTGTACTGTATTACCCTGTTCTTCAATGGGCAGGACCCCCACAGGACCACCACAGAGTAGGTATGATGTGGATGGTGGATCATTCTCAGCACTGCAGTGACACTGACCTGGTGTGTTAGGGTGTGTGGTGCTGGTGTGAGTGGATCAGACACAGCAGTGCTGCTGGACACCTCAGCTGGACTGAGAATTGTCCACCAACCAGAACCATCTAGCCAACAGTGTCCTGTGGACAGCATCCTGTGGGCAGCGTCCTGTGGGCAGCGTCCTGTGGGCAGCGTCCTGTGACCACTGATGAAGGACTAGAGGATAACCAACACTGCACTGTGCAGCAGCAGATGAGCTATCGTCTCTGACTGTCCATCTACAAGGTGGACCAGCAAGGTAGGAGTGTCTAATAGAGTGGACAGTGAGTGGACACAGTGTCTAAACACTCCAGCAGCACTGCTGTGTCTGATCCACTCACACCAGCACCGCACACACTAACACACCACCAGCACGTCAGTGTCACTGCAGTGCTGAGAATGATCCACCACCCACCTACATACCTGCTCTGTGGTGGTCCTGTGGGGGTCCTGACCATTGAAGAACAGGGTAATACAGTACACAGAGAAACAGATGGACAACAGTCTGTACCTGTACACCTACAGGGGGTCCTGTATGGTCAGTGGAGCGGATACAGTGGACAGTATTTGCAGATACAAGGAGGTGGCTTTAACGATATGGTTGATTATATGCAAGGGAAGATAGGCTTGTGTGGAGTCCGTCATATGGCTAGCGAGTTATCTGTGCAGGTCTTTTATGTAATCTGTCTGCACTGTAGTTGTGAGCTCTGCTGTTTGATGGAACGGGGACATCTCCGATTGTATCAGCTTCACTTCTACAAGCACTTTTATGATGAAGAGCCTGAATACAGGAGGTCTAGGTTTAGGTTCTAGCGAGGGGGGTCCAGCAGTGAGTGCTCCTGACGTTCTGCTGTGTTCTTTAGCGAGGGTGGAAATAAAGCAGAGCAGGATCCAGACCCGGGACGCTTGATGAAATGGCCCACTGAGACGTGTTTATCTTCTGCTAGTCTGTACTGGCTCTGAACAGGGCGGTTTAGAAATGAGGCGCTGAGATTATTTGTGGCTATGAGAACGATTCTTCAACGTCTACAGCACACGGTGCACCTCCGTCCCACGGTTTCTGCCAGGACGTTTGTGGGGGAGTGGCTTTAGAAGAAGGGCTGAAAGTAGCTGTAAAAGTACATCTTAAAATGCTAAACTAAACTGCGAGAGTTTATTACTGAGGATTAATGCACAGTTAATAGACTTGCAGTGGGGGCGAGGTGGTGGGGCGGGGCAGTGGGGCAATACCTATTAGAAATAAACCTTAAAGAAAACTTGCATCAAGAATTCAGTAGTGAAATGACCATAAACACAAACACAATCTCTAAAATTCCTCTAGTCTGTGCCCTTCGTCTGGAGTACGGTCAACAAGAGAAGCAAAACAAGCTAGCTAGCAATTATTAGCCATCACCAGCTAACAAAATGTAACGTGGTCTCGGATATCACCACTACACTCCAGTGAGCTAGGAATTTGGGAATTCTGGGAATTTAACACTACATTGGCCTACCTGTAATATGATTAACCTTGGCAGTCGTTCTGGATAACAGCATCAGCTAAACGCCATAAATGGAAAAGGAAATGTTATCTGGAGTTTGGTGACGAGGTTTCCAGCCATGGGTTAGATATTGGTGATGAGTGCATCGCTATGTAGAGCTCAACCACTCGGTGCAGTGAAACACCCACACACTAGGGGGCAGTGAGCACACGTACCCGGAGCGGTGGGCAGCCCTATCCACGGTGCTCGGGGAGCAGTTAGTACAAGATGTCTTAATCAAGGGTACTTTAGAGAAATCATACTGGCGACTTTCCAAACACAAGGCTGGTCCCCTTAACTCCAGCCCACCACTGTCCCCCACTGGACAGGTTTATAAATTTCCCACCATAAAAACACTACGGTTCCACCAACATTCCCACAACTTCCTCTGTTCTGTGTTTTTCTAATGCCTGGAGGACACCAATGATAGAAGCATAATAAGCTAGCTAGCAAAATGCTATCATTAGCCAACTCCTAGAAAGAGGTGACGTGTAATTTCAGTTTTCAATACACGTGGCACCCTGGGTTGGAGCTCGGGGGTCCCAAACCTATTAAGGATATATTTCCAGCAATATTTAGCCAAGGAATTTTCATTTTCATGGTTGTCCCCAAACGCCCTCATTATCAGACCGTATCCAGCTGTGCAAGTCCCGTACGATCTTACAACATACAAAACACCAACAGCACTATAAACACTAACCTTAAACAGAAAAGGACCAAAAAAAAGAAAGAAAGAAAAAACCCACACACATCAATCCAGGACTATCAGGTTCACGCTAATCTCCCTGACCCAATAACACATAAACTAGTGTCATTTACAGGCTCCATCCAGATTCTCGTAAATCCTCGCCATATTTTCAGCTTAATTAGCGGCCCTGCCACTGCACAATCAGCTTCTTCCTGCAATCTGTCCAGATGAGGAGGACAGAATAACAGCGAGTTTGCCTTAATTTGCTGTCAGGGGAATCGAGCCCGGCCTCAGCAGACGCGCGCAGGCAGGGCATCCATTAAACAGAATTACCGCACACAGGAGAGGAGAGCAAAACAAGCAGCCGATAATTGTCTTCATCCACGAAAAAGCCATGGACAAGCTGACCTGCCCGGCTCCAGAAGGACAGCAAAAATGGACAAATAAACACTTTAAAGAAAAAAAGCGTATTTGTGGAGACGCTTTAAGCCACCAATGTTAGTTACCTTAAGCTAACATGCTAACATGGCTAATAACAAATGAAAGCATGTAATCCTCAATTATCATGACGCCACTAGCATAACAGCAAGCGGTGGCTTTTCGTAGCTGCTAGCATTGCTGCCTGTGTGGAATCCAGAAATCCACACGAGATGTAAACAAATTTAAACAGAGTCATTCAAAGTGATGTGAAACTCCCAACTCTGAATAGTTCTCAGTGGTGGTGAAGGTAACCAGACGTCCCCTCTAAAAGCTCCCTCACAGAAAGCTCCTACATGAGGTGGTTCTGAATACGCTGCCTGATGTCTGAGACGCTGTTTATGATAGTGTGGAGAAGATCTCAGCCTTAAACTCCATTCATGGTGGAGGGATACATGCTGCAGGGCGCTGTGAGGTCAAATAGTCCCCCAAAGAGACTTAGTATTTCCAGGTTTTTCAGATTTTCATCATCAACATTCCATACACACTCAGAAGACACGTGTAGGTTCACTGGAGGTTTAGATAGTAGATACAGTGTCTATATTTGAGTTCTAGACATGGAGAACCCTGGTTCCCATCACCACCATCACTTCATCACTTTAAGCTTTAAATGGTATATCGCTGCTGACATAAATGTTGGGTTTCCAAAATAAGAACCTCAAATAAAAGAGGGTTGGAGAAAACGAATTTTTTTTTTTTTTTTAAATAAATTGAATTTTGCTTTTAATGCAAGTCAATGGAACCAGATTTTTGGTTGGATCATCATCAAATATACACACAAAGCAAACAGACATTTTCATCGATATCAACAACTATAAAACGACAAATGGAGAAAGGTTTTACTCCAGCCGCAGTGGTCTGGCACCCACAGCCGTTTCCTAAAAAGGACTTTACACTTACTGAGATTAGATGACTGGAGGGTCCCTGTGCTCTTCGGCGCAAAATCTTTTGTCTGCCAAGAAAAACAAAATATGCCTGGCTCGGTTATTCATTCACGCTGCACCGCGATTCACAAGAACTCTACATGGTTCTGAGCTGCTGTGTTCCACATAGATCCTTTACTAACCTCCCAAACAATGAATTACACAAACGGACAAAAGGCAGTTTCACAGTTAGTAACAGCTGGAGACCATCCCGGACCTCCAATGGAGGAGTAATTTATACCAACCACCTTAAAACTGTAGCGCACCATACTCACTACCTGCAACACCAAGAGTCTGTACACGGAAAGCAACACCTAAAGCCGTTTGATGGTCACTTCCTGTCAGCTAACAAACGCCTTTTGTTCTAAATGAAGGTATTGGGAGTCTACAGTTTCTTATTATGTCGAACATACACTCATCGCCAAAAATAACAGCTGCACCCAGGAGGAATCATCCGACAGGAATGAAACTTGGTGTGTAGATTTCACATGATGAGACATGCCAATGATTCAAGTTTCACTCTCAGCCGCGTAAATTACTCAAGCAGGGACGGACCTCATCTCTGTACCTGACTGACCCAACAGCCACCATTACAGACACCCAGCGAGCAGTGGTGTCCTCCGTGAGTCCTCCTGTTAGTGCAGCACCATTGGCAGACGGCTGCACCACGCAGGACTACATGCACACAGACCGTTACCACGACTGTCCTTAACACCACGTCACCGTCACCAAAGACTGCAGTGGTGTCGTACCAGACTGTCATGGAGTGACTCAGAATGGCAGCGGGTCATCTTCAGTGACGAGTCCCGCTTTAGTCTCGGTGGAGACGCCCAACGAACCCGTGTGTGGAGGCACCGTGGTCAGCACCAAGATGATCGGTCACATGTCACACATCCAGAAGGCCTGGTGTCCCTCCACCTCCACCCCTACCGCACCATCTGCAGGAACTGTGTGAGGATGTTCAAACTGCATGGGATGGGTTATCACAGGACTCCATTAGGAACCTCTACAGCTCCACACCGAAACGTCTGGCGTGTTGGGTTAGCAAACACGCGGCCCGGCGCCATACTGAGAGACAGACTTCTGTATGTGTAGCTCAATAAATATTGATCATATCAGCCCAAATTTATCATCAGTTATTGATCCTGGTCACCTTTATCTTCCTTCCCAACACACTCCCCCACACCTCCTTCTGGGTGCAGCTGTCTTTTGAAGGATGAGTTTGTATATAATTCACTCCAAATGCAGGTACTGTGATATAAACTGAGCCTCCTCACAAACAGCCTGTGCCGACTACAGCTGATAGCCAACATGGACACACCTGAAGCGTCTGCATGAAAGTCCAGATTTAAGCTAATCCTGGAGAGTGAGAGTGAGAGTCAGTCAGCGTGAGCTCAGCGTTAAGAAGTAAAATAACCTGAGTGAGAATCCCATACGTGACACGCACCACTGTGTGCTGCTCTTGGAAAGCTGAGAACAGGCCTCGATAAGCTATTCCACCTTCAAACGAACTAGAACACATTTTAAGGGTTTCTGAGAGCAGCCAAGCGTCTTCCCTCTTTAAACGAGCAGTAAAGGCTCCAGGGTCTTACCTTGTTCTTGCTGTTGCTACACTCCGGCAGGAGATTCTTGCAGCTCTTGTGGACGTTCACGGCACAGTCTGCAAAGTTCAAGTAGAAACAGAGTTAAACAGCTTTTCGCTTGAGTCAGGCTATTTCATAGAAACAGGAAACGGTGTCAATCAGCTGCTAGACACTTTAACAAATCACACGGTCGAATACTGACCATAAGAGGCCGGGTCAGAATGTACAGACTGATCTATCCAGCCTCTGACCACAACAGCCTGTTCTACAGTTCCTCATTAGGTGGAGTGTATAACTCTAAGCTCTAAATGTAGGTACTGTGGTATACACCGAGTCTGTTCTAGTTTCTCATTAGGTCGAGTGTATAACTCTAAGCTCTAAATGTAGGTACTGGGGTATAGACCGAGTCTGTTCTACAGTTTCTCATTAGGTCGAGTGTATAACTCTAAGCTCTAAATGTAGGTACTGTGGTATAAATTAGTCTGGTAAAAATGTTTGATGCAACAAAGCTCTAATGAAAGCTAGCTAGCTAACCTAGCTAACGTTAGCCCCTTGGAGATGCTCGATATAGTCCGTGGGGTTTTTATGGTGTTCCATGCTATGAAGTCACATCTCTGCGCTTTAGCTGTCAGGCTTGTTGGACAGAGAAGGGCTGAGGAAGATAGCTAGCTATTTAGCCAAGTCAGAGCTTCGGCTAGCTATATTAGCTTCAGCTGGGCAGAGCATAAAACAGTTAACATCCGGAACATGAAGATGTGACCCTATAAACCCCACAGTCTAGTCAAGGGTCTCCACATAGGGCTAGTTTGGCCTGTGGGTGCTAACGTTAGCAAGGTGTGCTAGACATAGCCAGCTACCATTAGAGCCCGCTGTTCTTAATTGGTGTAAGAGGTGTAACTCAGCTTATCGGCTGCAGACGATTCCTCTTCTCAGCTCAGAGAAAGATCTAGAATGATAACCGAGTCGTTTTCTGGACTCGATTTAAACTACAGTGAACACAGAACTGCGGCATGGTGAAAAGACCAACCTCTGCCGCTCAGTAGAGGTTTAGACCTGGACGTGTTAACAAGCTTGGATTGGAGTGAAAGAACTGAACCCTTTTTAACCCACAGTGGAGCTGAATAAACAAGGAAGCGACTGTGAAACGGTTTACAACTGAAGCGTGGCGGTGTAAATGAGCACAGCGGGTGTGTTACACGTTGTCTCTTCTGAAGAAACAAGGGAAGAAGAAGCGTATATGCAAATCCCAAAATTAAATACTGGGAATACCTGCCCAATGAGGGAATATCCGAATTCCCAGATATTCAGGCTCAGCCCGAAAACAAACCAGCACATTTTACCAGCACTCTGATTTCCCATAAGTTGCTAAGAACGCCAACAGCTGTGTTGCAAGTGTGTGACCCCAGTTTGTTTATCAAAAAAAGACAGACAAACACTACCGATTAATCAGGCCTTGGCTGAGGGACAGCTGACTCATACCTGCACTAACCTTTCACTTTCCTTAAAAGGTCGCTCATTATCTCAGCACCGTTTAGATACTGAGGTTATCACACAAACTTCAAATGACAACTGCCATCCAGCTCCAGCCCAGCTGAACAATCGCACTCAGCACAGATAAGAATCAGCAGCCTTATCTGTACACTCAAAGAAACACTACAAAAACAACACCTGCTTACAGCTTAAAGTCCTGCCACCGTGCCATTCAGGAGACCAAATAAATAAACAAGTAAATTAGCCAAACACCAGCCCTGGTACAGATACAAACATACTCCCCAACACTCGTGCTCAGTCAAAAGACGCTGGTCTATTGGGTCTGATTCAACTCATTCAGTCTCAATAAGCCCACCAGACAAAAAAAACAAAAAAAAAGAAATTGTTTGTTTGTGTTCAGGGTGGTAGTACCTCCAGGCTCCTGCAGATGGTGCTACACAAAAATCTGCAGGGTGTGGCTAAAAGGAAGGACTACATATGGGCGCGGCCAAAGACCACAGTGTAAAGGAAGTAGCTGAATCTGCAGGTGTATGGAAGCGTACGGGTCTACCAGCAGTCGCTAAAATCCCAGTCCACAGGGAATTCTCCTCGGAATGGTGCCAGGGAAGGCATCCACCAAATCTGGCCCAACTGACCAATTCTTTGAAGTAAGAGCGTCTGAATATTGTTGTGGTCTACATCTAAAAACTAATATTAATGCTTGCAGAGGTATTACATGCCATTAGCTACGATCTTATCATGCCACGAGCTTACTATGATATATACAGTATACGGCCAAAGACATGTGGGCACCCTCAGGTAGCTGTGTCTCAGGTGTTTCAGGCCCCAACAGGTGCTAACCTGGACACATGTAGCCTAAGGGCTGTTATTGTAAAGGGGACCTTCTGGGTGCAACCACTCAGCCATGAAGTAGTAGACCCCTCAAATTCACAGAGTGCCGAGCACTGAAGCACCCGCCCTCTGTTGCCTCACTAACTCGGTTCCAAACTGCCTCTTCCTGAAGCAACATCAGCGCAAGAACTGTGGGCTTTGAGATTCTTGAAATGGGTCACCATGGTTGAGAAGCCACACACAAGCCTAAGACCACTACGCACAGTGGCAAGCGTTGGGTGGAGTGGTGTGAAGTGCCGCCACTGGACTCTGGGGAAACATGACCAGAGCGCCGACCATAAAGTTTGGTAGAGGAGGATAAGGGTCTGGGGGGCCTGTTTTTCAGGTTAGGGGCTCGGACCCGTAGTTCCAGTAAAGGGTGGTGTTAATGCTACAGCACACAAAAGACACTGTACACAGTTCTGTGCTTCAAGCTTTGTGGCAGCAGTTCGGGAAAGTGTCCTTTCCTGTGCCAGCATGACTGGGCCCCCATGCACAAAGTCAGCTCGATAAGGACATGGCTTAAGAAGCTCGATGTGGCCTACATGGAGCCCTGCCATCAACCCCAGCTTCGCGATGAACTGTAACGCCGACTGCGAGTCAGACCTTCCCATCCAACACCAGCGTCTACGAAAACGGGACGCACTCCATATCAACCGCCATTTTTTTGGAATCGGAGGTCAAACAAGCAAGCACATTGGAGATGTGATGTCTCCACATCCCGCCTCATGTCTTGTGAAACTGTCTTTAAGTGCTGCAGTGTTGTTATCTTGTTCTCACATCCCCCAACTTCAACCACAGACTGTATTGAGTGGCTTCACGAGAGCGAGCGATAAAAACGTCGTGTATCCACAAAGAGCTGGAAAAAGGAGGCGGCTGCTGATAAGCCGATCGACAAACCCCAAAGCTCAGTAAAGCCCTTCGGGCCGTTTTCCACTTTTCGTTGGATAAAGTCGAAGGGTTCCCTCGTTAAATGGATCCACTGAACCAGAACAAAACTAAACAACTCAGAACATCATTGATGCTAGCACCGCTGCAGACGGCTCAACCTGCAGAGCGATGGTTAAACCCATAGTGGTTGGTGTAGCTCAGCGGATAACACCATTACCCACCAGAGAGCCACCACCACATGTGGGAGATAGGGGTTTGATTCCCGGTCTGGGTGACTACGCTGTGCTACACCAATAGGAGCGACACTCGATAAGAGCGTCAGCTAACTGTCGTAAATGTAAAACCAACCCTGTTGAAGTTTATAGATGCTATAAGCCTCTGGAGGACGTATAAACTTCAGCAAATGGCATCCATTTAGTTTAATTGCGTTTCTTTAGGAAATTATTTAATGAATTTTACATTTCACACTCTTTAGATTATTTTAGAAGCTTACACAAATATAAAGGAACCATACAGGCTGTGTATCAGAGTTCTAGATTGGGCAAAATAAGTGTATCATTTATTTAATATTATTATAACACCTGATCAGAACATTACAGGACCATATGAAATCACCTCCTCCAACCTGCTGTACTTTTACTGTCCTATGCAAAGAAGGTAGAACAACTAAAGGGAACCCAGACTCCAAAAGAAGACCAACTGATCGCTCTTGTCCACCGATATGGTGCTGGTGCAAGAGCCAGAGCTAAAATCCGGAACCCGTGCTGCACTTTTCCACTGCAAAAAACTGGTTCGCATCCGGCAAAACCCCAAGAATTCACTGGTCTGGAACCGCGGAACCTGTACGACAAGTGGCAAGGGGCTAGCACTGCCATCACCCAATAACACAGCAACAAAATGGCCTGTCAATGACCCATCTGTGGTCCGCTAAAGAACCAACATGTTCCGCCATGCTGTTTTTATGGGCTGTCTGCCGACTTAGGACCACCCACATCCAGATACGTAATCGCTCGGCTCTCGAACAAGTGGGAAAAGGGGACCTTGTTAATGGGCTCGATGGATACTGGGAACCAGCACCAGCTTTGGCACGAAGACAGGCACTCTGCCAGAGCATGAGGTAGAACGACAAAGAACCCAGACTCAAAATGTGAAATTCTCTGGGAGCCTGAAAGAAGGAGAAAAAAAAAAAAACCCAAACAACAACAACAACAACAACAACAACAACAGACAACAACAGAACCTAGAGTGAAAATACTCTCCAACAGAATGAGAAGGAAGGAACCACCAAGAGGAAACAAAATAAGAAGCTCTCAAGAGCGTGTGAAAGTACCACTGAGAGGTACCAAGACTCAAAAGGAGAAACTCAGCAAAAACATGAGGAGGAACGACTGAGAAAAACTATGACTCAGAAGGAGAAACTGCCAAAAGAAAGAACCACCGATAGGAACCCACCCCCCTCTGTACTTGGAGATGAAAGCTTCCTCATTACAGACGCTTACGCTACTCTGGGTAATAGTGGTTGATGGTGGTTTCTTGCCACAACCCTGGCAGCCAATAGTGCATACAAAGCAGCTTGTAGCATCAGCAGCAGGTATCGTTCAACAGCCTGTCTCTCCACATGCAGAACCGAAGGTTCCTGTCTGCACATAAACATGCATATCTGACGAACGTCTAATGTGTTACTGAACCACGGTCAAGTAGATTCCTGGAACGTGATGAACAAGGAAGCTGTAACCATCCTGACTGTAAAGCGGCGTTCTGTATGAGAACAATTCTACATTCATGTATCATCATTATTCATACACTCCTCATACATCAGCTGCACCCAGAGGGAAGTGTGGGAGTGCAGGTGTGTTGGGAAGGAAGATAAAGGTGACCAGGATCAATAACTGATGATAAATTTAGACTGATATGATCAATATTTATTGAGCTACACATACAGAAGTCTGTCTCTCAGTATGGCATCGGGCCGCCGTGTTTGCTAACCCAACACGCCAGACGTCTCGGTATGGAGCTGTGAAGCGGGACTCGTCACTGAAGATGACCCATTGCCATTCTGAGTCGCTCCATGACAGTCTGGTACGACACCACTGCAGTCTTTGAAGACGGTGACGTGGTGTTAAGGACAGTCGTGGTAACGGTCTGTGTGCATGTAGCCCTGTGTGGTGCAGCCGTCTGCCGATGGTGCTGCACTAACAGGAGGACTCATGGAGGACACCACTGCTCGCTGGAGGTCTGTAGTCATGGCTGTTAGGTTACTCCACACCGCGGATGCTACCAACACAACAGCAAGAGTCTGTTGAAACCACTGAGAACCTGAGAATGGAAACCACACGCGAGAGGATGACCTTATATAGTCAGCCAGGTACAGCGATAATGCCCATCACTGTTATGTCACATACACGGCTGAGTATTTTACTAGGGCTGTACCGACTATTCGTTCATGTTTTTCTTCATGTACACTATCTAGTAATCAGTAAATCAGTCTGCATACGGTTCAGATTTGATGTTTAGAAACTCAGCAGAGTCACAGAAACATTTCTGAACTAAAAGAGACGTGTGTGTGTGTGTGTGTGTGTGTATATATATATATATATATATATATATATATATATATATATATATATATATATATATATATATATATATATATATATATATATATATATATATAAAAAAATAAAAAAATTAAAAGTCACTGTTAGTCGACTTAAAGGGTCTCCGACTGACAATTTGAGGGGCCACCCTAGTTATTTGCATGTCTCACAATGTCAAACCCACCCACTAAGTTTCCTTTTGGGGGTCCGGATCATTTTAGAGCAGGGTACAGCATTCAGAGAAACAGATGGACTACAGTCTGGGACTGTACACCTACAGGGTGCCCTGTATGGTCAGCGGAGCTGATGGAGCGGTTAACGAGGGGTTTTTAACGTTGTGGCTGATCGGCGTTCGCAGATAAAACAGCACAAACAGCAGCAAAACACAAAGTCCAAAAACGTGTTTCCCTCCAACATGATTCAGCAGAAGTTACTGACTTCTCCGGTTTCACAAGCGAGGGACTTAACATGGCACAGGAACAAGATAAGCTCTTCAAAGACCATTTATAATCCCTTTATCACGTCACATGACCCGAACGCAGCCATAAAAGTACGAATCCAAGATGAATCTAACCTGGTAACCAAGAAGCCCAGTCACATGACCCCTCAGCTCTGCACAAAACCACCCACATCACAACAAACCACCAAACCACAGATAATAAAAGACCCTCCAGCGGATGCTGATGACAGTTTCTGCAGGTAATAATACTTCGGAAACTTTCAGGACGTATTTAAAGTCACTTTGAGCGCGATTAAGGATCGCACCGCTGGGCCTGCACCAGCTCAGCTCGGTTCAGAGAGTAGCAACCAAATAACATCGGACATCTGTGATGTGACGTATGTGTGTCAATTCAAACTTAAAGGGGAATCCCAACAGGTAAAAATCAACAAAGCTATTTAGAGCGGCTTGGTGTGAAGCGCTCCGTTCTGGAGAAACTTACTGAGTCACATATGTTTAGAGTGGTGGTTATGGGAACCAGACGTCCACCTCCAAGTCTCAGACAGCAAATCGTCCGGGGTGCGTTAACCGCACAGTGACGGAGGTTAGCACTAAACGCGGTACGATGCACCTTTAAACTAACATCTGAAGCACAACTGTTTCCCATACCTGTAGTACCTTCTTTGTACCACAAGTAGTCTGCACCACGTTTGTTTGAACCACCACAGTTGGAACTACCATGTTTCCAGATGCGACTTTCACAACGGGAACCAAGCAAAAACTCTCAAATCCTAAATGGTCAAAATATGTGAAATCAATCAATCAATCAATCAATACTATATGTATTATTAAGTAGCCTATGATATTTATTCATATTGTAAATGCAACTTTCCAACACCACTTCCAGACAGAATCAACCATTAAATACAATGAAAAAAAATTAATAAATAAAAGTAACAATAATAATAATAATAATAATAATAATAATAATAAGCACACTTCTTATAAAAACCCTTTCTTCACAAAATAGAAGAGCTAGTAGCTATAGAAAATAAAGTCCCCTAAAGAGGAGGGCATTTCCTGTACCCAGGGTGCCAGAGGGTGGCATTGAACTAACGAGGTACAGTAGTCCGGACCACATTAGTTTGTACCACCGTAGTTCGTACTACCAAGTTTCTGGATGTGTTCAGTCTGACTGCCAGTCATAACATAAACAACAATTAAATGCAATTAAAGACACATTAATAAAAACATTAATGAAATCGGTTCATCAGGTGATGAACTAGGAACAGACGAGCTAGTAGCTGTATACAAATAATACAGCCCCCTAATCAGGGCAGCGTTTCCCCTCCAGCTACGGAGGCTCACACTGAACTAGCGTGGTACGATGCATCGCTAAACTAACCAACAAACAATCACACCTTGCATCACAGTAGTTTTCTATAGTGGTAAATTCACACCTGGAAACGTGTAATAACTTACAATCCCTGTAGTACATGGACAAAATGTGGGAGTATCACGTCATTAATGTATTAGGCTTAACATAATACAATCTACAATTAAATGCCATTAAAATAATCATTAAATAAATAAATGATAATGTCAATATTCATTATAAATACAATATTTATAGGCAACACAAAATTAAAGCCATCTAAACGCCATGGTTAAGTGGCACAGCTGGATAAACGTGTTGATAATAAAGCACGCCGTCAAATTGAGATTCTCATGTCAGCAAAAATCTGATTTTCTGTGGTTTTAGCTGCCCCGACTATCAACAGATCAATCGACGAGCAAGACGAACACAAACTCAAATACAGTACCTACTCACTGACCCCAGCTGACCTTTCTGTGTTCATACAGTACCTACTCACTGACCCCTAGCTGACCTTTCTGTGTTCATACAGTACCTACTCACTGACCCCAGCTGACCTTTCTGTGTTCATACAGTACCTGCTCAATGACCCCTAGCTGACCTTTCTGTGTTCATACAGTACCTGCTCACTGACCCCTAGCTGACATTTCTAAGTTCATACAGTACCTGCTCACTGACCCCTAGCTGACCTTTCTGTGTTCATACAGTACCTGCTCAATGACCCCTAGCTGACCTTTCTGTGTTCATACAGTACATACTCACTGACCCCTAGCTGACCTTTCTGTGTGCATGTGGTCCACAGCCCCAGACTGTGCTGCTCAGACCTGCTAATGGGAAATAAACACAGTGGCTCGGCTACAGCCAATCACAGGGGGGAAGGGGTGGGGCTATGTGCTGAACTCCATCCACTGTCAAGAAGGAAAGACCGCCATGAACCAGCCACTGAGGAGGAGATCTGAGGAACAAAGACTGATCAGGAAGTTCAAATGGTGCAGCAATTCCATTTCCCCACTGACGTTCAATTTTAAGGTGGAACCACAAAGTTCAAACAAGAAGCTGAAGATGTAGACTGAGGCGTCAGCATGTAACTGCTCAACCGGACTCAACTACTGTGCCATTTAAGGTGGAACGGAAAAATTCAAGTTGCGGCACCAGAATAAAACTGTTGCACCATTTAAGGGGGAGCAGGAATCTAGTACCGGAATTAACTGCAGCACGATTTAAGGTGGAACAGGAAAATTCAAACAAGAAGCTGCAGCACCAAGAAAAAAAAAAGTTGCACCATTTAAGGGGGAGCAGTAAATTTAAACCAGAATCTGCAGCACCAGAATGAACTGCTGCACAATGTAAGGTGGAACAGGAAAATTCAAACAAGAAATTGCAACACCAGAATATACTGCTGCGGTAAAATTGAGACAACAAGCTGCATTACGGAATTGAGCTGCTGTGCCATTTAAGGCGGACCCAAAAACTTCAACCTAATTTCAGTTCTGTGAAGAGTTATCATTCACATAAGTCACAAGTGTTTTGCTAACGTGTGACAACAACCGCTTAGCATTGCAGCAAACTAACCCACAATCTGTGACATCATATGGTACATCTACGTCTTTTACTGCCACAAAAGATCTTCAAAAAACAAGTTTGCTAGCCCAGCGCTGTTTGCCTTGGCAATGCCCGTCCATTACCTTCGGTTAGGGGGAGGCAGAGTGGCTGAAGGAGCACTGAGTGCGTTTGTTTTGCTGTTGAGTTTAAATATCAACAGAGGTTCTCCAAAATGTCATTTCTGACAAATAGTACTTTGGGAGGACCTCCAGACACCCCGCATGAGGGGAAAGCATGGCTGACCAGGGCGTCGGGCCTGCTGGAGAGAGCCATGGGCAGCCAGTGAAGCGTGCAGGAGAGAAATCCTAACAGAGGGAGACTCTGCCAAGCGCAATTAGCACCATGTGACCAGTCTGTCCGGCAAGTGGAGAGGCCGAGAAATGCTGATACAGGGTTAAAAAAAAAAAAAAAAAAAACAGTCTGGAAGAGGAAGAGAAAGGTTGTCAGTGCTGTGGAGGAAATCCCCCCAAGTTCTAAGTTCTGTCAATTCTTCTTTTCTCCTCAGCTGTACTTTACTGACATTTGTATCCGATCAAAAGGCAGAGGAACAGCATCAGAATATGACTTTCATATATATTTGAGCAGAAAAAAATCTAAAATTCACCTATTAAGTAAATATTAGGGCTGAATACCTGAAAACAGTACTTTTTAAAACATATCAGTGATTTACACACACTACAATATCTCTAAAACCCTTTTAAATCCCACTTAAAAGGTCAGATTTACCTAGCTATCTCACAAATTCAGCCTATGTATGTTGTTAGCCACAGCTAATTAGCTAACCTAGTTAGCGCACCATTGGTTATCGGTAAACTCAGCACTTCAGTTAGCCAACTTGGTAAAAAAACAAGAAGCTAAAGCCAGCTTCTTATTGAAAAGTTCCCGTTCCACCTTAAATGGCGCAGGGGTTCCATTCTGGCGCTATGTAACTGCTGCGCCATTTAAGGTGGAACGGGAAAATTCCAACAAGATGCTGGCGAAGAACTGAAAGTTAGCTAGGTAGCTAGCCAAAACATAGCCAATAGCTGTACATTCAGGTGAACAAATGATCTAAACAGTTATAGAACATAAATAAAACCTTAAATAAACATTGTGATATCGTTAAATAACCCTAAACAGTAGCTTGAGGATGATTAGCCTACGCTGGCTAACGCTAATGCTAAGCTAACTCAGCCCCAAGTTACACAATGATGCTGAACAACAGGTGACCTCCACAAACTGGCCAATTCTGACAGGAAATGTGGCACTAAACCGCTGATAACACTCTTTAAATAAACGTTGAGCCTCAAAAAAACACTTTAATGGAACAATACAGCTCAAAAATCTCGACAGGTCGTTTGGCTAATAGAAGTTAAAACCGGAGCAGCTCCGCTAGCTAACCTCGCGTTCACCTGTTGCGTTTGGGTGGGTCCAGTCACCTCAGGATCCCTCCGATTAGGCACCCCAGCACACCTCCTGTTCCCCGCGGCAGTAAGTCATCAATACCGGGCGGTTTAACAGCAGAACAAATGGAAGTAGCAGCTACTGACCACCGAGCGCTGCCCACTGAGACCGCTCTGCGCCTGCCGCCGTGTTTAGCCTGCTGTCCTGCAGCATTATGGGAGTCAATCCTGCATTCCCGGACTTTAAAGAGACAGTTAGTCACTTTGATCGGACACCGGCTATATGGACACCTGCGGCTGACACAGCCTGAACAATGTCCATTAAAAGACCTGACCAATAGAATGGGACATTTTGAAACAGTCACATATGAGCCTAGGGTCACCGTGCCCAGGGCCAAGGGGCATAAAGCAGCCCCAGCATTGGCATGTGTAGCAACGGAGTGATGGAGCACCATCCAGTGAGCAGGAGTGATCCAGAACTGGTCAGCTAATATCAGTACCTCAATCAAAACCTCACAGCAATGTTCGAACATCAGTACCTGACCTCACTAACACTCAATCAAATCTTCGCAGCAATGTTCCAACATCAGTCATTCACCTCATTAATACTCAGTCAAATCCTCTCAGCAGTATTCCAACAAATCCTCACAGCAATGTTCCAACATCAGTAGCTGACCTCACCGCTGCTTAATCAAATCCTCACAGCAATATTCCAACATCAGTACCTGACCTTATCAATACTCAATCAAATCCACACAGCAATGTTTCAACATCAGTACCTGACTTATTAATACTCAATCAAATCCTCACAGCAATGTTCCAACATCAATACCTGACCTTATTATTACTCAATCAAATCTTCACAGCAATGTTCCAACATCAGTACCTGACTTTATTAATACTCAATCAAATCTTCACAGCAATGTTCCAACATCAGTTCTTGACCTCATTACTACTCAATCAAATCCTCACAGCAGTGTTCCAACAAATCCTCACAGCAATGTTCCAACATCAGTACCTGACCTTATTAATACTCAATCAAACCCTCACAGCAATGTTCCAGCATCAGTTCTTGACCCCATTAATATCCAATCAAATCCTCACAGCACTGCCACTTTATTAGAAACACCCCGATGATATTTGAGTCACTGAAATTAATTGGGATTATGGATTATTGTTCCAGATTACAGCTGCAGCCTACCATCATACAAGGATAGCACCATCTACTCCTTCCACCACCAGCTTCCACTCCTCCTCCCATCCACCTCACCGTCCTATACAGGCCTATACAGGCCTATACGCTTTGTTACTGCTGCTCATTCTGACTTCCATAAATGCACCTGGCTGTCACGGCCGAAAATCTAAAGCTCTAAACGTATAATCGGTCACCTGCGTCTCTGTTGTGTCGTGTCTCCGGCTGCAAGTCTGCTTATGGGGACTTTGTGACTCATTATGGTCGGACCGGAGGCTTCCTCCAGCTTGGGATGCGTGCAAGTTGACGAAATATATCAGCGGGACTTGTTTAGTAAGCAATCGCACTCAAGCGGTCGTCTGTAATGCTGCGCAGACGCTGCGTGACGGCTCTGAATGCACGACTGTTCCTCCGTGATCATGGTTCTTGTCACCTAATATGACACTGAGTAAACATGGAAAGCCCCTCCGGACATGCACGACTGAGCCGGAGCAGAAGAGACTGGCTGTTCATCACTCAGTCTGAGACGGGGGAAGTCCTGATGTGGCTCTGTTACCATTTCTGTTCATTTTGCTGGGTTATATTCTTCTTCTCATGCCTCTCAGAGTGTAAAGCATTCTAAAGTACACGGCTGAGTCACATTATTATGACCACCAGCTAATATCCAGAGTAACCGCAGTGTGCAGCACGGTCAGCAGCTAAACGGGCTTGGAGTGACTCAGTAAGGTCCTGGTAGGTTGTCACAGGCATCTGCAGTGCATCCTACACCTGCTGACGGGTGCATGGAGGAGGATCTATAGACTGAGGTGGTCCCACAGATGCTCAACTGCTCAACCAGTGGTAATAGCTACGGCTGTATTTGAAATGGTACACTACTATACCGCACACTGTAACTACAGGAGTATGTACTACACACTGCATATGCCCCTGTGTGTGGTATACAGCACAGTAACAAGTTCTGACCCACAATGTGGTATACTAATACAGTCACATGACCAGTTACCTCACATTTACCTCAGAGCTGTTATTACTGTATCCACTGTTTGGAGCTAGCTGCTGCTAACGCTGCTTAGTTCACCTGAGATACGGTTAGCCTAGCGGTTAGCTCCCCTCGGCTACTTCACTCTAAAACTGATCCTAAAACGGAGCAGACTGAGGCTGTATTTGAAATGGTATACTACATGTTACTCACATACTAAAGCTACCTAAAAGTAGTATGTAGTATGTGACTTAACTGAAGATCTGTAGTGCACTGGAGATACCCGGATGGTGTTCTACACCAGTCAGAGGTTCTAGTGTACAGGGGGAGCTATCTTCATGGTGTACTGCATCCCATTGTGCTCCACCCAGAGAAACAATGGGGAGCTAAACGCAGCCCACTCCGAGTATAAATGTGGGTGTAGTGATTGTAGTGGGGGGTGTGTTCATCAGAATGAGCCTCAGAAAGTTAAATATACAGGTCTGAAGATTAATAAAAGATAAACTGGCTTTAGAGGATCAGTTTTAGAGTGAAGTAGCCGAGGGGAGCTAACAGCTAGGCTAACCGTATCTCAGGTGCACTGAGCAGCATTAGCAGCAGCTAGCTCTAAACAATGGATATAGTAATAACAGCTCTGAGGTAAATGTGAGGTAACTGGTCATGTGACTGTATTAGTATATTACACTGTAGGTCAGAACTTGTTACTGTACTGTATACCACACACAGGAGGCGTATACAGTGTGCAGTGTGCAGTACAGTAGTGTACCATTTTGAACACAGGCTGAGAGCTGGTCACCGTGCATAATGGGATGCAGCACACCATGAAGATAGCTCCCCCTGTACACTAGAACATCTGACTGGAGTAGAACACCATCCGGGTATCTCCAGTGCACTACAGATCTTCAGTTAAGTCACATACTACATACTACTTTTAGGTGGCTTTAGTATGTGATCAGCAGCTTAATGGAATTCTCTTTTTCAGTGGAGAAACAGATGTATATGCACTAGAGACCTTCACTGAACGTCACCATTCAACAAAAATACCTCCATCTCAACACGTCTGAAACTACATGATGTCATTGGGTGTCTCAAAGCAGTCTAAGACTGAGTGGAAGTAGTTTCCCATGACCTCTAAAGGTGAGTGGGTGAAACAAACAAACAGAAAAAGAGTAAATGGATAGAAAGCGGGTTTGTTTCTCTTTTCCGCTAAACAACGTGGTGTGTGACAGATGCCATACGTGAAGGAGAAGAAGACATGGGGAAGTGGAGGTCACGAAATGAGCTCACACTTGTGAAATCATAAGTGATTTTTTGAGCTGTGTTTATACAGTATTTGAGTATTTCCCCACTGCAACCTCGTTCTCCTCCTCCTCTATCGCTGTGCCAGCCTTAAGTTTCCCCTTAAAGTCACATTATGCGACACGACTGTAGGTTACCCAATAAGGGGGGACCCCACCGATCTGCCCAAATGTCTGCGTAATCCAGTGACTGAGATGTAGACAGTCATTCAGAGGGACGTGACCTACTCAGTTCTAGAGGAACTGAGTCACATGTCTGTACAGTGGTGGTGATGGGAACCAGGGGTCGCCATGTTTACAACACACAGACAGAGATTTAATTGTCTATGTAAACCACCAGTGATCCTACACGTGTCTTCTGAGTGTATATAGAATGTTTATGATGAAAATCTGGAAAACCTGGAAATACTAAGTTCCTTTGGGGGGCCATTTGACCTCACAGCGCCCTGCAGCATGTATCCCTTCACCGTGAATGGAGTTTAAGGCTGAGATCTTCTCCACACTATCATAAACAGCGTCTCAGACATCAGGCAGCGTCTTCTGAGTCTTACATGGAACGTTGATGATGGGAAAACAGTGGATGATATGGTTTCTTTGGGGACTATTTTGCTGTAGATCACCCATCATGTATCCCTCCGCCATGAATGGATTAAAATAAACTTGATTAAAGACGTATTAGACCAAAACCTTATCACAAAACTCTAATAAACAGCGTCTCAGGCATCAGGCAGCGTATTCATAACCACCTCACATAGGAACTTCCTGTGAGGGAGCTTTTAGAGAAGGACGTCTGGTTACCTTCACCACCACTGTGAACAGTTCTGACTCAGGAAAGGAGCCACTCGGAATGACTGTGTTTACTTACTGACCAGTTATGTAAATTTGCAGTTATCACCATGCTAACTGGTTAGCTACATTAGCCTCATAGCTCTGGTGCTAGGAAACACCAAACATGTCTTGGCTGGCCAACTACATTTGGAGTAAGTTAGTGGAGAACAATCACTGAGCCGTCACTTTTACGTCAATAAACCACGGTCACTCGTCACCTAAACCAAATGAGAATGACACTGAGTGCACTGATGCTGATCTTAATATTGGCTCTGATAAAGAGATATTACTACTATTACTGGTAAAGTCGACTCATTATAGCTTGATTAGACGGTTTATAATCTGAGCTAACGAGGTATTAGAGGCAGCCACAGGGGCATTCATTTTAACGCACATTGGGACAGCTGCAGCCTTGCATGCACGAAGCAGCAGAAGCAGAGAGAGCAGGCTGGTTTGGGCGAAAGCAGTAGGTAACCCTTAGCGGTCTGGAGCTAATGAGTCTGTTTGGTCTATTCATTGAATCTATGGATGTAGTTGCATGTTACATCAATTACTGCACCAAACAACAACCGCACATTCAATTCAAATCATAAAATCATCATAAAGTCCCATCTACTATTCGACTTACGAACTGTGATTAGTGGAAGCGCCATGAAGGCATTTCTAATAAAGTGGCCAGTGAGTGGAAGTAGAAGGTAGATGTTTCTAATAAAGTGGCCAGTGAGAGGAAGCACAAGCTAGATGTTTCTAATAAAGTGGCCAGTGAGAGGAAGCACAAGATAGATGTTTCTAATAAAGTGGCCAGTGAGAGGAAGCACAAGGTTGGTGTTTCTAATAAAGTGGCCAGTGAGTGGAAGCACATGGGAGGTGTTTCTAATAAAGTGGCCTGTGAGAGGAAGCACATGGGAGGTGTTTCTAATAAAGTGGCCAGTGAGAGGAAGCACATGGGAGGTGTTTCTAATAAAGTGACCAGTGAGTGGAAGCACATGGGAGGTGTTTCTAATAAAGTGGCCAGTGAGTGGAAGCACATGGGAGGTGTTTCTAATAAAGTGGCCAGTGAGTGGAAGCACATGGGAGGTGTTTCTAATAAAGTGGCCAGTGAGTGGAAGCACATGGGAGGTGTTTCTAATAAAGTGGCCAGTGAGAGGAAGCACAAGGTTGGTGTTTCTAATAAAGTGGCCAGTGAGAGGACGCACATGGGAGGTGTTTCTAATAAAGTGGCCAGTGAGAGGAAGCACAAGGTTGGTGTTTCTAATAAAGTGGCCAGTGAGAGGAAGCACAAGGTTGGTGTTTCTAATAAAGTGGCCAGTGAGAGGAAGCACATGGGAGGTGTTTCTAATAAAGTGGCCAGTGAGTGGAACCACATGGGAGGTGTTTTTAATAAAGTGGCCAGTGAGTGGAAGCACATGGGAGGTGTTTCTAATAAAGTGGCCAGTGAGAGGAAGCACGGTGTAGCTGTTTCTAATAAAGTGGCCAGACAATAAAGTGTCTGTTCTAGATATGGAGAACCCTGGTTCCCATCAAAACCACTGTACAGAACATCTGAACCACTTCGCACCAAACCCGCTCTCACTCTGTTTACACCTCACACGCTGAACTATGCAGTAAATAATTTTTGGGAAATGTGTGGAATTCCCTCTCAGAGCTGTTAGGAGCCGTGGTGGTGCAGCAGGGCCTAGCAGCGGGGTGCGTGGAGGAGCCACATGCATGCGTGGGTGTGTAGCGGTGTAGTACTCACTGAGACACTGCAGGCCATGCTTTCTCTGCAGGCTCTTGCTGCACAGTGAGCAGGTGGCCAGGCTGGAGAATGAGCCGGTAACTAGCTGGTGCCCGTTAACACTGCGGCTAATCAAACTTGTGCGGCGAGTTTTCTCCTTCGGCTCCCTCTCTTTCTCCTTCTCCCTTTCTCTGCCTTTCTCCCTTTGCTGATCTTTTTCCCGGTTCTTACCCTGAAACAGAGAGACAGGAGAAAAGAAGACTCTGATCTTTTGTCCACAGCCGTATCATAACAAACACTTTTCATTCTAAGGAGAAGCTTACACACAGACACACCCACCAGCCCCTTCATAATCTACACCGCCCTGTATCTGCACTCAGTGTCCATTATATCAGCTCCACTGACCATACAGGACACTCTGTAGGTGTACAGGTCCAGACTGTAGTCCATCTGTTTCTCTGTATACTGTATCACCCTGTTCTTCAATGGTCAGGACCCCCACAGGACCACCACAGAGCAGGTACTATGTGGGTGGTGGATCATTCTCAGCACTGCAGTGACACTGACGTGGTGGTGCTGTGTTAGTGTGTGTGGTGCTGGTGTGAGTGGATCAGACACAGCAGTGCTGCTGGAGTGTTTAGACACTGTGTCCACTCACTGTCCACTCTATTAGACACTCCTACCTTGCTGGTCCACCTTGTAGATGGACAGTCAGAGACGATAGCTCATCTGCTGCTGCACAGTGCAGTGTTGGTCATCCTCTAGTCCTTCAGCAGTGGGTACTGCCCACAGGACACTACCCACAGTACACTGCCCACAGGACACTGCCCACAGTATGCTGCCCACAGGACACTGCCCACAATATGCTGCCCACAGGACACTGCTGACACTAACACACCACCACCACGTCAGTGTCGCTGCAGTGCTGAGAATGATCCACCACCCACATACTACCTGCTCTGTGGTGGTCCTGTGGGGGTCCTGACCATTGAAGAACAGGGTAATACAGTACACAGAGAAACAGATGGACTACAGTCTGGACCTGTACACCTGCAGAGTGTCCTGTAGGGTCAGTGGAGCTGATGAGATGGGTGGATGTGTTCACGTATTACAGTTAGTAAATCAACAGGGTGACTCTGTTGGACCTCTACAAATACTAAAATATGTAAATGAGCTCTGTCCTGATTGGCTGCCCCTTCCTCTGATCCTGCTGAAATCACGCGGCCATGTGTGGGTGTAGCTTGATTGGTTCATGTTTAATGTGACCACTTCAAGCTATTGTGTCACTTCCCTTTTCAGGTTTTGAGATGATGGAGAAAGAGCAGCCGGGCACAGTAAGCGCCGTCCTTCAGTTTGTGTACCCGAGGATTAAAAGCGGTGAGCCAGTGTGGACTATGTCACATATCTGAATTTTGTGGGTGACGTATGGAATGGAGCCGCTGTTCAGATGCAGCTGTGTGTGAAAGCAAACGAGCACACATGAGCCCCTCCACCAAACAGCCCCAGAGTCGGTCCTGGGTGCGAGCGCGACCCCAGACCCCCCTTATTTCGTAAACCACGAGGACAGTGATTTTCCATGCTGTGGGATGTTTATAGAGACTCATTGGAGTGTTGTTTGATGGTACAGAAATAAAAAATTTCAGTTTCATTCTTAAACGAACTCCCCTTTATATCAAATAGGGGAAGTTGCAGCAGCGAACAGAAACAGCTGTGTTAGAGTTGCAGCAGTGTTTCTTGGAAATGCCTGAAGGAAGACGGGGCTGAGGCTAAAGGGAAGTGTGCAACGCTGTCGTGAGGTCAGCGTGGACATGAAATCACCTTGTCTTTGTTGAATGACCCAGTCATGCGGTTCCTCAGAGAGCTCAGCGTGCGTTTGACTTTTGTGCCCCGCTCGGACCTCTCCGCCCGGTCCTCCTCCTCTTCATTCCTGAAGGTCATCAACAACAGAGAGGGAGGGTCTCAGTGCTGCTCCTTATGATCAGTTTAACCATCACGTTAAGAGGAACCACAAGATCAGTGTTTCTAATAAAGTGGCCAGTGAGCGGAGGCACAGGGTAGGTGTTTCTAATAAAGTGGCAAGTGAGTGGAGGCACAGGGTTGGTGTTTCTAATAAAGTGGCCAGTGAGAGGAAGCACAGGGTAGGTGTTTCTAATAAAGTGGCCAGTGAGTGGAAGCACAGGGTTGGTGTTTCTAATAAAGTGGCCAGTGAGTGGAGGCACAAGGCCAGTGTTTCTAATAAAGTGGCCAGTGAGTGGAAGCACAGGGCTGGTGTTTCTAATAAAGTGGCCAGTGAGTGGAGGCACAAGGCCAGTGTTTCTAATAAAGTGGCCAGTGAGTGGAAACACAGGGTTGGTGTTTCTAATAAAGTGGCCAGTGAGTGGAGGCACAGGGTAGGTGTTTCTAATAAAGTGGCCAGTGAGTGGAAACACAGGGTAGGTGTTTCTAATAAAGTGGCCAGTGAGTTGAAGCACATGGTTGGTGTTTCTAATAAAGTGGCCAGTAAAAGGAAACACAGGGTTGGTGTTTCTAATAAAGTGGCCAGTAAAAGGAAACACAGGGTTGGTGTTTCTAATAAAGTGGCCAGTGAGTGGAAGCACATAGGAGGTGTTTCTAATAAAGTGGCCAGTAAAAGGAAACACAGGGTTGGTGTTTCTAATAAAGTGGCCAGTAAAAGGAAACACAGGGTTGGTGTTTCTAATAAAGTGGCCAGTGAGAGGAAGCACAGGGTTGGTGTTTCTAATAAAGTGGCCAGTGAGAGGAAACACAGGGTTGGTGTTTCTAATAAAGTGGCCAGTGAGAGGAAGCACAGGGTTGGTGTTTCTAATAAAGTGGCCGGTGAGAGAGAGCACAGGGTAGGTGTTTCTAATAAAGTGGCCAGTGAGAGGAAACACACAGTTGGTGTTTCTAATAAAGTGGCCAGTTAGTATAGCATGGTGGGACTTACTCGTTGGAGAGAAACTCATACCAGGTGACGCTTGCTGTGTCTTTCCTGTCTGCACACGAGGTTCTGCGTTTGGCTCTGTGGAACACAAAACAGCACTGTAAGAGCAGAACACAGGGTGCAGTACTCAGCTCAGGATCTCATGGCTAGAACCAGTAACAGAGATTAGTCCAACACACAGCCGTACAGATCACACAGACTGGAGGATTCATCAGTTAGCCATTCACACGCTACCGGAGGAGGCTAACCACGCGGTCAGCACAACACCGCACACTGTGCTGGGTACATCCCCTCATTACACTACCAGATTAGCTTAGCACCCATCCTGGAGCCTTGGAAATGGTTCTATGCAGCACCACGAAGGCTGCTGCTACAGTGACAATGTCAAGGTTAGAACAATAGAAAGAACCTTTTCTGGTGCTAGATAGAACCCTTTTCAAAAACTTAATTCTCCGTCCGTCTGAAGAACCCTTACACCATGCAAAGAGGTTCTCCCATGGTTCTTCAGAAAGATGGTTCTTCAAAGTGATGGTGTCGTTTTTTGGAAATGGTTATATGTATAGCACCAACAAGGTTCTGCTATAGTTACGATAGCAGCAGAACCCTTATAGGTGCTTCTTCCAAAAAGCTCTGTATATAACCATGTAACCCACACTCTCCACCTTCTGGAGAACCGATTCACCGTGCACAAAAAAGGTTTAGGCATGCAAATGTTTCCCTGGTGTGTTCATGGTTCTATATAGAACCATTGTCTTCACAAAAGAACCCTTGAAGCACTGTCTTTCTTTAAGGGTGTTAATACAGTATAACCATTCCATGCTTAAATTGTTGCATGGTGAAAAGGTACTTGATGGTGTTTTATATGGTTCTAGATCTTTTTTTGAAAATGGTTCTATGTAGCAACAAAAATATGTGTTCTGCTATAGTTATGATATCAAGCAACAGCAGAACCCTCTTTTTGGTGCCAAATACCATATACAACACACTAAATAACCATTTCCCCATGTAAAGAACCCTTTAAGTATACCAGTGGGTTCTTGATACCAAATAGAACCACATTCTAATGAAGCCTTGAGGAACCATGTTTAGAAATGTATACCTAATCATTTTACATTTACAGGGTTCCTTGTTTGGTGAAATGATTTTTCAGATTAATGGAAAATGTGGTTTATATGGTTCTACAGGATATAGAACCTTTTTGAAATGTTGGATGTGGCACCAACAAGGGTTCTGCTATCGTTCCACTGATTTTCCAAAATACCCAGCACATTCTCCATCAGTCTAAAGAACCGTTTCCTCACGGAAGGAACCCTTTCCGTATAAAAATGTATAAAATGTATAAAAATATAAAAATGGTTCTTGGAGTATTAATGGTTCTAGATAGAACCACACTCTTTACTAATAAACTTTTGGGGAACCGTTTTTAATAGTGTGAATAGAACGTCTTCAGACTTCAACAGTTCTGTGCATGCTAAAATGGTAGCTCAGATTGACAGAGAACGTGGTTTGAAGGGTTTACTTAGAACCTTTTTCGTAATGGTTCTACGAAACATCAAAAAGGGTTCCAATGCAATTGTTCCACTGACATTTGAAATACAGTCCGTGTCATCAGTTTGAGGAACCATTTCACCATGCAAAGAATGCGTATGCATGAGATGGTTTTTCGTAGATTCGATGGTTCTAAGTAGAGAACCATTGGAGAACCCTCTTTGTTAAGTGTGTATGGAATGTCTTGTTACAAGCTGCGGTGGTTTAATGTAAAGGGTCTAAAAGTGAAAGTTGGTGGTTGTTAGCTTAGCGCTAACTTGGAGGGAACGCTATCGCCAGCCAGGTTCTGACCGAGATCTTCTGTTAGCACAAACACCATTCACAGCCATTCACACGCTACGCAGAGACGCTAACCACGAGGTCAGGCGACCGCAGCCAGAAAGACATTAAGAGGAGGAGTGATGTTAGGGCCGGTTCCAGGAAGTTAGTGTTAGGAGAACACTCTGCAGGTGTTCGTGCAGGCTGACAGAGCGGGGTGTATCTGGAGAAGCACGTCTCCTCTTTTGAACTGCCAGTGAACGGTAGCGAGGTGAAGCATTAGCGCTTCTATCAGGCCTTGCGGATGCTAACCAGGCTGGGTTTGTTTGGGCCGCTGCTGTGTGTGCTGGTGCGAGCAGAGCGGCTGTTCGGCTGGAGAGAGTGTCCGGAGGTGGGGGTGGGGGAGCATGTGCCACTCTGTTTACTTACCCGTGATACAGCTTAAGCTCTTGCAGAACTTTCTGTACCATCAGCCTAAGACAAACAAGACACTGAGACACTGAGACTGAGAGTGTGTGTGAGTGTGAGAGTGTGTGTGTGGGAGTGTGTGAGCGAGAGTGTGTGTGTAAGAGTGTGTGTGTGAGAGAGTGTGAGTGGGAGTGTGTGAAAGTGTGTGTGTGTAAAGGGAAGGAGGTGGGGGGGTGTATGGCACTAAGTGGTTTCTAAAATTGTACACTGTTCTCTCTCTCTCTCTCTCTCTCTCTCTCTCTCTCTCTCTCTCTCTCTCTCTCTCTCTCTCTCGCTCTCTCGCTCTCTCTATCTCGCTCTCGCTCTCTCTCTTAGCTCTGCTAAGTGTTAAGCATCACTAACTTTAACCCTCTCCATTCTACACAGTAAGGAGAGCATCTATCTATCTATCTATCTATCTATCTATCTATCTATCTATCTATCTATCTATCTATCTATCTATCTATCTATCTATCTATCTGTCTGTCTCTCTGTCTGTCTGTCTGTCTGTCTGTCTGTCTGTGTGTCTATCTGTCTGTCTATCTGTCTGTCCATCTGTCTGTCGGATCGGATCATGCTCATCCCGGATACGGACGTTTCCTCCAGGACAGTAAATAACGCACACGGAGCACTGTGAGTTCATATTTATGATAAGCGTATTGATTGTGGATCAGTCTGGTGAACTTACATGTGACACTGGCCATCCGCTGACTGTAAACCCTCCTCTGAGTCGTTCTCCTCTGGAAGAGAGAGGAGCGCAGTGATCAGCCCATGGGGTCCCGTTACTACACCAGTACACATGCAGATCTACTTAGTTTGTGTCCCTGAAATGTGATTCAGGAATGTGGAATGATGATGAGATCCTGAAGTTTAGGAATTCTTCACTGCGCCGTGTTCATGCAGCTGGCGCTCTTATCCAGAGCGACTTACAAGGTTAATCACATTACAGGTAGGCCAGTGTAGTGTTAGGGGTCTTCTTCTTTACAGTGTTGGTCATGGGAACCAGGGTTCTCCATGTCTACGACACAGATGTAGACACTGGAACCACCAGTGGTTTATATCGTTGCTATGGAGACTAAATCTTGTATGATCATCACTTTTTCCTTTTCAGGCAATTTTAAATCACCAGCTGCCTTTTATTTTATGATTTTTTAAAATTAATTAATTAAAAAACTATTTTAGAATAATAATAATAAATTTTAAAATTGGATTAAAATCTCAAAATGAGAAATTTAAGAAATGTCATCTAGATTTAAGACCACCTCATGTAGGAACTTTCTGTGAGGGTGCGTTCAGAGAGGGACGTCTGGTTACCTTCACCACCAGTGTGAACAGTTCTGATGGCAGAATTGTCAAAATTTTTCACAGTGATTGTGAAAACACCATCTTCATAACTGAGTTCTACATGTTTATATATATAACATAAATAATAATATCTGATACAGAATATAATGAGATATTCTAGATAATGTAGGAGCACACGTCCAAATAAAGAACCATCTAGGAGCCTTTATTTTATAAGACCATAATATGAAAGTGTTATGGAAACTTAATTTGAGTTTACACATGTGGGACTGACCTCCTGCAGCCCTGGCAGCCTGTTTGGAAGTTTCCAGAATGCGAGAGACTTTCTCTGCATGGGTCTTTTCGTCCGATGCCAGGATGTCAGACCTGGAGTACACAGTTCTGCCCGACGTGGGTGGCTCCTGAATTAGAATTCGACAAATCATAATCAGAGATGAAAACAAAGAAAGACACTATCATTAAAGAACAGTGCGCTCAGTGCGACTGAACCTGCACCTGTCTTTTCAGTTTCAGGTAGATTCACCTGGAGCGGATGACTAGCTGTGACATATTATCCCCTTCAAACCTAAATCTTAGTGTTCACTGCATATTTGATAGTAGCTACTAATAAATTCATTGGAGAAACTAAATAATTCATAGTGGACACGGACAGATTTAAAATAGTGACATAACAATTAATAGTAGATACTGAATAATTCATGGTAGTTACCGAATAGTTCATGGGGATACTAAATTATTCACAGTAGCTACTGAATAGTTTATAGCAGATTTTTATAGCATAATTTGTAGTAGTTACTGAAAAATTCATAGAAAATACTGAATAACTCAGTAGTTATTTAATCAGCTATAGTAGGTAGAATAATTCATAGTAGATACTGAATAATTTATAGTGGATAGTAAATAAATTATATTGGATAGAGCATAATTCATAGTGGACTGAGAATAATTCATAGTGGATATTGAATAATTCGAAGTGGACAAAGTATAATTCATAGTGGATAGAGAATAATTCATAGTAGATAGAGAATAATTCATAGTGGATTGTAAATAATTCATAGTGGATAGAGAATAATTCATAGTAGATAGAGAATAATTCATAGTGGATAGAGAATAATTCATAGTGGATAGAGAATAATTCATGGTGGATAGAGAATAATTCTTAGTGGATAGAGAATAATTCATAGTAGATAGAGAATAATTCTTAGTGGATAGAGAATAATTCATAGTGGATAGAGAATAATTCATAGTAGATAGAGAATAATTCTTAGTGGATAGAGAATAATTCATAGTAGATAGAGAATAATTCTTAGTGGATAGAGAATAATTCATAGTGGATAGAGAATAATTCATAGTAGACAGAGAATAATTTAAAGTAGATAGAGAATAATTTAAAGTAGATAGAGAATAATTCATAGTAGATAGTAAATAATTCATAGTGGATACTGAATAATTCATAGTGGATAGTGTATAATACCTAGTGGACAGTGTATAATTCATAGTGGACAGTTTATAGTTCATAGTGGACAGTGTATAATTCATAGTGGACAGTGTATAATTCATAGTGGACAGTGTATAATTCATAGTGGATATAGAATAATTCATAGTGGACAGTTTATAATTCATAGTGGACAGTGTAAAGTTCATAGTGGATAGTGAATAATTCATAGTGGATAGTGAACAGTAAGCCTGCAGTGAAAGAGAGAGCGGTCATATTCAGGACCTATTGAAACGTTAATCATATGGTGAAGATGATGAAGGGTGTCTTACTGATGTTTTGGAGCTCTCTGTTTCTAGAGACGTGGCGAACTCCTCCACTGAGCTGTGAGAGTGAGAGAGTGAGGGAGGTGGAGAACTCTGAGCTAAACTCTCCTCCTCCCTCTCCACATCACTGTCCATACTGGTGGTGTCCAGACTAAACCTACACATACAGAACATAAACAAGAGGTCAGGTCACAAATCAGCCTGAGCACACACGCCGCAGCAGCTCTCCTGAACACCACAGGCTCTGTGATCTGCAGGCAGGAGCGTGTCAGTCTGCACAGCGAAACTGAAAGGTGTGTTATGGGGGGTTTGGCCGCTCGGTCCCCTGCTGGTTGGGTGTGTCATTTCTGTAACGCACTGCATTTACATACTTAGTAGTTCCTCATTCTCACAGCAGCACTCCAACACATCACACAGCAGACTGAACACGGCAACTTACAGCCCAGCAAGGCACCCTAACCCTACCAAACCCTACCCAACACCACAGGCACAAAGATCACTTCCAGAACCTGCACATGCATGGAGCTGATCCAGGATAATTCAGCACCTACTACGAATTATTTAGCTTTAATTATTTAATTATTTAATTATTATCTCCTTTAAAATGAACATGGTGAATACTTCTGAATACAGCTTCATTCACAGGGGTTACTGAGTTATTCACAGTGGTTAACAAATACATTATAGTGGTTATTAATCAATTTAGAGGAAATTATGCACTATTTATACTTAAAAAATAATTCATACTAGATACTAAATAATTTATAGTAGATGCTGAATAATTCATAGTGGATACTAAACTCATATCTGGTACTGAATAATTCATAGTGGATACTGAATAATTCATAGTGGATACTAAATAATTCATAGTGGACACTGAATAATTCATAGTGGATACTGAATAATTCATAATGGATACCGAATAATTCATAGTGGATACTGAATGATTCATAGTGGACACTGAATAATTCATAGTGGATACTGAATAATTCATAATGGATACCGAATAATTCATAGTGGATACTGAATAATTCATAGTGGATACCGAATAATTCATAATGGATACCGAATAATTCATAGTGGATACTAAATAATTCATAGTGGATACTGAATAATTCATAGTGGATACTGAATAATTCATAATGGATACTGAATAATTCATAGTGGATACTGAATAATTTATAGAGCATACTAAAAAATTCATAGTGGATACTAAATAATTCATACTGGATACCAATTAATTCATAGTGGATACTGAATAATTCATAGTGGATACTGAATAATTCATAGTGGATACTGAATAATTCATAGTGGATACTGAATAATTCATAGTAGTTGCTGAATAATTCATAGTAGTTGCTGAATAATTCATAGTAGATGCTAAATAATTGTGCTGTATATACTGAATAGATACTGAATAATTTACAGTAGCACCTGAGGAAGCTATGGTGGTTAATAGAGAAACTATAGTGGTTACTAAACAAATAATGCTTATTACACAATTCATAGTAAATGATGGATTATTCATACTTCATAAATAATCATAATGGTGAATGAATAAGCCATAGGGGGTAGTTAATCATTTATATTAGACACTGAATGATTCACGGTGGTTTATGAATGATTCACAGTGGTTGTAAAACAACTCGTAGTAGATACTAACTAATTCATGCTAGCCAAATAATCCATAGTGGATACTGGATCATTTATATTAGACACAGTTCAAATGTATTGTGGTTTTTAAATAATATATATAGTAGATATTAAATCATTTACACTATATTAATTATTTATAGTAGATACTGAATAAAAAATTATCATTATAAATCAATAAATTATAGTTACTAATAAATCATTAATACTGGTTACTTAATAAAGTATAGCAGACACTGAAATCCTTCTGGTAACTGAATAATTCATAGTGGTTACTGAGTAATCCCACCTGCTGGCCTTTTATACAGTATAAAGATGCGTATGGATAAAAGTGCTGTATAAATAACGTGATGTTAATAAACCCCATCTCACCTCCGTCCCAGGCCCACCGGAGACAGTGGGACGTCCCAGCTGTGTCTGCGAGAAGTGGACATGGACCTGACCAATATAGGGAAACTTTCTGGATCTGAATCCATCTCCAGCGAGGCTGCAGGCCCATCGGCAGAGTCCGCAGTGACCGCAGGCTCGGCTAACTCACCCTGGTCACACAGCAGGTTCATGGTGCTGTGAGTTGGTGAGAGAGTGAGGTCGCAGTGGGGGTGGAACGGCTCACAGGGTGATGGGGGGTAGAGGAAGAGAGCGGGGGAGAGCTGAGATTTATCCTCGTGGGAATGTAAGATGGGCTGGGGGGCCTCAGAGACGCTGGAGCCGGCCTGCAGGTCTCTGAAGTACTCAGAGTCTCTGAGAGAGGAGCTCAAATCCAACAGGTCATCCACACTGTTCTCAGAGCACTCAAAATCACTCTCAGCCAAGCAGTTATTCTGACACAGGGAGATAGAGGCAGTCAGGACAGATTCATAATACATCATTAATATCAGATACTAAATAATTCATAGTAGATACTGAATAATTCATAGTGGATACTGAATAATTCATAGTAGATACTGAATAATTCATAGTAGATACTCAATAATTCATAGTGGATGCTGAATAATTCATAGTGGATGCTGAATAACTCATAGTGGATGCTGAATAATTCATAGTGGATACTGAATAATTCATAGTAGATACTCAATAATTCATAGTAGATACTCAATAATTCATAGTGGATACTGAATAATTCATAGTAGATACTCAATAATTCATAGTAGATACTCAATAATTCATAGTGGATGCTGAATAATTCATAGTGGATGCTGAATAATTCATAGTGGATACTAAATAATTCATAGTGGATACTGAATAATTCATAGTAGATACTGAATAATTCATAGTGGTTACTAAATTCATAGTAGATACTGAATAATTCATAGTAGATACTGAATAATTCATAGCGGATACTGAATAATTCATAGTGGATACTGAATAATTCATAGCGGATACTGAATAATTCATAGTGGATACTGAATTTATAGGGGATGCTGAATAATTCATAGTGGATACTAAATAATTCATAGTGGATGCTGAATAATTCATAGTGGATACTGAATAATTCATAGCGGATGCTGAATAATTCATAGCGGATACTGAATAATTCATAGTGGATACTGAATTTATAGGGGATGCTGAATAATTCATAGTGGATACTAAATAATTCATAGTGGATGCTGAATAATTCATAGTGGATACTGAATAATTCATAGCGGATACTGAATAATTCATAGTGGATGCTGAATAATTCATAGTGGATACTAAATAATTCATATTAGATGCTGAATAATTCCTAGTAGATACTGAATGTATGTAAGTGAATACTGAACCAGTGGCGGGTTGGTGGGGTGGGTTGTGCTGTAGGTGCTCACCTTGTCCTCTGGAGTGCCGCTGAAGAAGAACCCCTCAGCGATGGAGGTCGGAGAGAGAGATGAAGAGGAGCCGGTGCTGGAGGTCGGTCTGATCGGCTGTGTACATGGCTTACACTCTGAGCCTGCAAAACAACAGACGCCATTACTTCGGCCCCAGAAGGTCAATGTCTGATTTCCAGCAGTATGAAATGTTTAATCAGACCAGTGCATTATCAAATTAGGACTGAAGCTCAGGCTTGCGGCGCAGCGGCCAGGCCGTAAACATTACCCGCTCAATCTGTTACAATGTGGAAGCAGCAGTTTATTTAAGAGCCCTCACTATCTCGTGTTTGTTATAGGAAATGAGGGCTGGCTGCTCCACCAGCCCCACTCAGCTGTGAACCCGTGTGTGGATGTGTGGGTGGATGGAGGTTTTGCCCACCGACTGCATGCTAGAAGCTTCCGCAGTTCACATGACATGGTGACATGATGTGTGAGGTTTGAAGGACTAGTTTGACACAAAGGCTAATTAACACAGTTCCATTTACACATGGACGTCCATCAACATCACCAACACTGTCCCTTCATCCATTTACTCCTTTATCCGTACACCAACACTGTTCCTTCATCCATTCACTCCTTTATCTATACACCAACACTGTTCCTTCATCCATTCACTCCTTTATCTGTACACTAACACTGTTCCTTCATCCATTCACTCCTTTATCCGTACACTAACACTGTTCCTTAATACCTTTATCCGTACACCAACACTGTTCCTTCATCCATTCACTCCTTTATCTGTACACTAACACTGTTCCTTCATTCATTCACTCCTTTATCTATACATTAACACTGTTCCTTCATCCATTCACTCCTTTATCCGTACACTAACACTGTTCCTTAATACCTTTATCCGTACACCAAGACTGTTCCTTCATCCCTTCACTCCTTTGTCTATATACCAACACTGTTCCTTCATCCATTCACTCCTTTATCCGTACACTAGCACTGTTCCTTCATCCATTCATACCTTTATCTATACACCAACACTGTTCTTTCATCCATTCACTCCTTTATCAGTACACTAACACTGTTCTTTCATCCATTCACTCCTTTATCTATACACCAACACTGTCCCTTCATCCATTCACTCCTTTATCCATACACTAACACTGTTCCTTCATTCATTCACTCCTTTATCTATACACTAACACCGTTCCTTCATCCATTCACTCCTTTATCTATACACTAACACTGTTCCTTCATCCCTTCACTCCTTTGTCTATACACCAACACTGTTTCTTCATCCATTCCCTCCTTTATCAGTGTTCCTTCATCCATTCACTCCTTTATCTATACACTAAGACTGTTCCTTCATACCTTTATCCGTACACCAGCACTGTTCCTTTATTCATTCACTCTGTTATCTATACACTAACATTTTTTACTTTATACATTTACTCCTTTATCTATACACTAACACCGTTCCTTCATCATCCCTTCATTCCTTTATCTATACACTAACACTGTTCCTTCATCCCTTCATTCCTTTATCTATACACTAACAAACACTGTTCCTTCATCCATTCACTCCTTTAGCTATACACTAACACTGTTCCTTCATCCCTTCATTCCTTTATCTATACACTAACAAACACTGTTCCTTCATCCATTCACTCCTTTAGCTATACACTAACACTGTTCCTTCATCCCTTCATTCCTTTATCTATACACTAACAAACACTGTTCCTTCATCCATTCACTCCTTTATCTATACACCAACACTGTTCCTTCATCCATTCATTCATTTATCCATCGCCAGCATTGTTCCTTCATACATTCATTCCTTTATCCATTACCAACATTGTCTGTTTGTTTGTTCCGTTATAATGATGTTAGTCCTGTTTGTGGGTGGAGCAGGTGCTGAACAGACAGCTGTCAATCAAGCTGATCATTAGCTAATTCATAAATATACGTGGATAAGAGCCGAGAAATGAGGGGACGCATCACCGGTTCCGACTGGTTGGTTTGGTGACCAGTCGGCCCGTATGACCTCCTGACCTCCAGTCCCAGGCCTGCAGGGGTTAAAGGCAGCGCTGTGAGGGGGGTTACGTAACAGACGTGTCCAGAACTGAATAAGGAGTGCTTTACTGCAGCTTTGGGGAAGTCACTCCATGTGTGAACTTGAAACTGATGATGATGAGGGTGACGTGAAGGATGACACAAAGCAGACTCCCGTAAGTCCCGCCCACCACAGGGCTCCAGCGCCACTGCCAAGGCCGGCTCACTTTAAACAGTGCGTGAACATTAGCCCAGGGAGCTCTTTCAAAACGTAAATCAGCGCCGGGCTCCAGACGGATGACAATGTCCCACAGGAGAGTTTGTTTGTATCCACATCAGACCCGTAATATGTAAACTACATCTCCGCCATGATGCCTGTAATGCGCCAATAGCCTTTTATGGTTGGCTCCTGCCACCATACGTTACTGCTGCGAACGGCTGAACAGAACAGGCTTTTACATGCAAGCCCATCCACTTGGGTGGAGACGGAGACTTGTCCGGGATCAGCCTGAATCCAGGAGAGTTAGTCAGTTAAAGCTGGAATTCGCTGACCTGAGAGGCTGAAAGCAATCAACTAAGAGTACCTGGTCACATGATTATCCATAGAGAGGTTCTGACCTATAGAATGGAAAGTTCCAGTTCTGAATGAATGGGCCAGATTATGAAGTACTGTGCCGACGGCACGGTGGTGCAGTGGGCAGTGCTGTTCCCTCACAACAAGAAGGCTCTGGGTTTGATTGCGGGCTGGGGTGCCCAGAGCTCTCCCCATGTCAGAGTGGGTCCTCCTCCCAGCGCTCCAGTTTCCTCCCACAGCCCAAAGACACGCAGTCACGTGACTGGAGACGCAGGTGTGAAGGCGTATGCCTATGTGTCTGCCCTGTGATGGACTGGCGGCCTGTCCAGGGTGTTTGCTCAGGCTACAGTCGGAGACAGAAGGAGTGTGTACTCCGTTTGTTTATTGTTTAGGGAAATGAGGAAAAAGACAGCTAGAAAAGAAAAAAAGAAGGAAATAAAAGGAGGAATTAAGGATGAAACAGAGAACAGTAAGAAGTAACGAGACTAGGAAAGGAGCCGAAAAGAAACATCAATAAAGTAATAACAAGAAAGAAACATGTAGTGAGAAAAAGAAAAAAAGAATAAAAAGAAAAAGGCAGAAATGGAATAGCAAAAAAGAATCAAAAGAAACAAGTTAAAAAGAAAATGATAGATGGATGGATGGATGAATAGATAGATGGATGGATAGATAGATGAATAGATGGATAGATAGATAGACAGATAGACAGACGGACGGACGGACGGACAGATAGATATATAGATAGATAGATAGATAGACAGATAGACAGACGGACGGACGGACGGACAGATAGATATATAGATAGATAGATAGATAGATAGATAGATAGATAGATAGATAGATAGATAGATAGACCGATAGACAGATAGATAGATGGATAGATGGATGGATGGATGGATAGATAGACAGAGAGATAGACAGATAGACAGACGGACGGACGGACAGACAGATAGATATATAGATAGATAGATAGATAGATAGATAGATAGATAGATAGACCGATAGACAGATAGATAGATGGATGGATGTATGGATAGATAGATAGATAGATAGATAGATAGATAGATAGATAGATAGATAGATAGATAGATAGATAGATAGACTGAAAGACCGATAGACAGACAGACAGATAGATAGACAGACAGATAGATAGATAGATAGATAGATAGATAGATAGATAGATAGATAGATAGATAGATAGACTGAAAGACCGATAGACAGACAGACAGATAGATAGACAGATAGATAGATAGATAGATAGATAGATAGATAGATAGATAGATAGATAGATAGATAGATAGATAGATAGATGGATACAGGTCCTACAGGTACCACAGCTACAACAGGTCATACACGTATTACAGCTACTACAGGTACTACCAGTCCTATAGGTCCTGCAGGTGATACAGATACTACAGGTCCTATAGGTACTATTGGTACTCCAGGCACTACAGGTCCTACAGATACTACAGGTGCTACAGGTACTACCGCAACTACAGGTACTGCTGGTGCTACAGCTACTACAGGTCCTATAGGTACTACCAGTACTACAGGTACTATAGGTCTTACAGGTTGTACAGGTATTACAGGTGCTACAAATATTACAGGTACTACAGGTACTACAGGTGCTACAGGTACAACCGGTACTACAGATACTACAGGTCCAACAGGTACTACCACTCCTACAGGTGCTACAGGTACTACAGGTCCTACTGGTACTACAGCTGCTACAGGTCCGACTGGTACTATAGGTTCTACAGGTACTGGCTCCCAGTGGGCATCTCCCTGAATGCAGTCTGATGGTCATGAGAGCTGTGAGCATCTCATCTCGTTCCACCGCAGCTGCGTGCCTGACACATGACCAGCACC
>JAMWET010003673.1:10000-67500 GCA_024036415.1 Prochilodus magdalenae | reverse complement strand
ACAAAGGAGCTTTGCAGGGAACCAGGGTCCGAGCCCCCTGTAAGCAAGCCTTGGGTGACAGCGGCAAACCCACCCTCAAATGGATCAGGATTTACAGTTACAGGGAATATACGGATAACCGTTAGAGTCCTCTGAGGGCAGCAACGAGAAGCAGACCTGAAAGTCTGAATGAAACTCTGTCAGTGTAAGCTGTGAAGCCGGTGACCCCTGGACGGGGTTATCACCTGGAGCATCAGCTGCTGCTGGAAGCCTGCAGTGATGGTCTATGCAGGAAAGCAGCGGCATCCAGTCAAGGCAGAAGTACCAGAAGCATCATCCTGCACAGGATGGGCAGTAACTCCGCCTCAGATCCCACAATTTGGGTAGTAGCTCCGCCTCAGATCCCACAATATGGGCAGTAGCTCCACCTCAGATCCCACAATTTGGGCAGTAGCTCCGCCTCAGATCCCACAATATGGGCAGTAGCTCCACCTCAAATCACACAATTTGGGCAGTAGATCCGCCTCAGATCCCACAATTTGGGCAGTAGCGCTGTCTCTGATCCAACAATTTGGGCACTAGCTCCGCCTCAGATCCCACAGTTTGGGCAGTAGCTCCGCCTCAGATCCCACAGTTTGGGCAGTAGCTCCGCCTCAGATCCCACAGTTTGGGCAGTAGCTCCGCCTCAGATCCCACAATTTGGGTAGTAGCTCCACCTCAGATCCCACAATTTGGGCAGTAGCACCCGCCTCAGATCCCACAATTTGGGCAGTAGCACCCGCCACAGATCCCACAATTTGGGCACTAGCTCCGCCTCAGATCCCACAATTTGGGCAGTAGCTCCGCCTCAGATCCCACAATTTGGGCAGTAGCTCCGCCTCAGATCCCACAATTTGGGCAGTAGCGCTGCCTCAGACAGAGAAAATGCTCAGACAGCTCGCTCTGATAGAAGAACTAAAAAGACTATATGGTGTTCAGAGAGTGTAGCGGTGACTCCGGCAGGTCTGGCTATTAAAGCAGAACTACAGTGAGAGCCAGCAGATAATGAAGACCTGAGGGCTCCCTGAGGAGTCTAACAGCACTAACAGGACTTGGTGATATGTGTCTAATGCTGAACATCAATAAAAGGAAATTAGTACATATCAGCGCTATTATATATATATATATATATATATATATATATATATAAAACTGACAGCTCTTTAACGTCACTCAGGCGGTCCAGCCGCAGACCTCTCCCGGCCTGTTTCACACCCTTTTATCTTGTTTGTCTTGTTGTTCTCTGAAATGCACAGTTGTGTCATTTACACAAACATCTTATCATCTGGCACATCAGTAGATTTCTATAACCCACTCTCTCTGAACGCTACTAGCTCGCTTACCTAGCACAACTTGTTCTGGTACGCTGATCAACAAGCACCACCAACCGGGTGACCAGCTAAACCAGCATGACCTCAGGCCTGGGCTGCATTCCAGCATAAGAGCCTTATATATGAAACATGGTGGTGGTAGTGCAACTTTTGGAATGGACCCACATCACTGAAACAGCGTTGAAACCAAAAACTGAACAAATCTGAAGGCTGATGTGCATGTACTCTCCTCAAAACATGACTGGATAATATTCTATATTAATATCCTAATGTAATATTAATCAGCAGCACTGAGCAGAACTCGTCACACGGTCTAAGGTGGCAGCTTTATCGCGTGAAACTTGAAACCTACATGCAACTTAATTACTCTTGAATTGCATAGTGTGAGGCAACCTGCAACTCATTTGGAACTCATAGTTGCTTCAACAGGTTTTATGAAATAGCCAATCAAAATGCAGATGTTGTATCACGTGATTGCATGCAATGACCACTAGTAAGGAATGAAAGGTAATGAAAGAGGCGAGGGTCTTCTGGGACCCACGGGTGCTGTGGAAGGCTGGTAGTTTTACGTTTCGTCAGCTTTCCGTGGGATAACAGGAAATGAGAATTTCTTGATGCAAATGCTGGTCTAGTGTTGGGTTCGCTGGTCACCCTGCATGGTCGTGCTGGTTGACCAGCGTGCCACCCTCCAAAGTACTACATATTCTGGTTTTTCTTGCAGAGAAACTAACAGCAAATTTTGGTCAGCAGCCAGTCTTTTAACCGCACTCGTTTAGCCGTTATGTAGCACTAGTGCAGCGGGGGCTCTCCTTCTGCTTTCTGAATATGTTGCGTGCATAGTGAAAATGTTGAGTGCAGACTAAATGTGTTGAGTGCAGATTGAATGTGTTGAGTGCAGACTGAATATGTTGAGTGCAGACTGAATGTGTTGAGTGCAGACTGAATATGTTGAGTGCAGACTGAATGTGTTGAGTGCAGACTGAATATGTTGAGTGCAGAGTGAAAATGTTGAGTGCAGACTGAATGTGTTGAGTGCAGACTGAATATGTTGAGTGCAGACTGAATGTGTTGAGTGCAGACTGAATGTGTTGAGTGCAGACTGAATATGTTGAGTGCAGATTGAATATGTTGCATGCAGACTGAATGTGTTGAGTGCAGACTGAATATGTTGAGTGCAGACTGAATGTGTTGAGTGCAGACTGAATATGTTGAGTGCAGACTGAATATGTTGAGTGCAGACTGAATGTGTTGAGTGCAGACTGAATATGTTGAGTGCAGACTGAATATGTTGAGTGCAGACTGAATGTGTTGAGTGCAGACTGAATATGTTGAGTGCAGATTGAATATGTTGCATGCAGACTGAATATGGTGGGGCGCAGACTAAATGTGTTGAGTGCAGACTGAATGTGTTGCATGCAGACTGAATATGCTACGTGCAGACTGAATGTGTTGAGTGCAGATTGAATATGTTGCATGCAGACTGAATATGGTGGGGCGCAGACTAAATGTGTTGAGTGCAGACTGAATGTGTTGCATGCAGACTGAATATGTTTCATGCAGACTGAATGTGTTGAGTGCAGACAGAATGTGATGAGTGCAGACTGAATGTGTTGCATGCAGACTGAATATGTTGGGCGCAGACTAAATGTGTTGAGTGCAGACTGAATGTGTTGCATGCGGACTGAATATGCTGTGTGCAGACTGTATATGTTAAGTGCAGACTAACTGTGTTGAGTGCACTGTATATGTTGAGTGCAGACTGAATGTGTTGAGTGCAGACTGAATGTGTTGAGTGCACTGTATATGTTGAGTGCAGACTGAATGTGTTGAGTGCAGACTAAATATGTTTCATGCAGACTGAATATGTTGAGTGCAGACTGAATATGTTGGGTGCAGACTGAATGTGTTAAGTGCAGACTGAATATGTTGAGCGCAGACTGAATATGTTGAGTGCAGACTGAATGTGTTGAGTGCAGACTGAATATGTTAAGTGCAGACTGAATATGTGCAGATTATTTGCTGGCTGGCAAATCACACAGAAATCAAACTCACAACATGCACCCCATTGTCACCATGAAGGGCTAGCCAGTTTCAAAGCTTAGTCTCAGTGGGCTGGTAGTTATGCTACACTTGACTAGCCAAGCAACAAAATCTGCTTGCTCAGTTCCTTATCTCCTTTACTGGTAGAAAAGTGAAGCAACAGCACCAAAGTTTTCATTCTGTTTACTCGCCAAAGTTATACACGGCTGTGCTAACAGTCAGGATCTCAGTCCTCGCCAAATATAGCATGATACTGACTATAGTTAGATTTAGCTGCTCCGTGCTAAAAGAATGCTAGCCTGACCAAATGTGTTAGCTCAGCCTGTGCAATATGGATGAACTACAAGTGTTGCAATTACACATTGCTGCATATTGCAATTGCGACACACTGTGAACCAAATAACTGCATCTTTAATGCATCCATGCGATGTGACGAAAATTTGAATTAATCTTGAATATAATAAGCCTTTTTTAAACATTTTTATTAAAACCGCCTTATAAAGTCATCAGGTTGGTCAGGATGCTGGCAGCACAAAGTAAACAAACCCTGTAATTGGTTAGAGGGCCTGTTTTTCAGTGATATCAGTAATGGAAAATCAGATATTATGATAATGACTAATAAGCGCAGCATATACTGCCTGGTTTTTTCGGTTTCCCCCCGAAAATATCACCAAATGGAATTTTACACGTAACTGCCAATTCTGGACAGACAGAAATAACTGACTTCTATTGATTTGATATTGATCTGATATTGATTTTCTATTTTTGGTTGTTTATCGACAGGGGTGCAAGTATCTGGTTCCATTTAGTTGCACTGATTCAAGTTTTTGTGAAGAAAGTGATCAGTAACATGAAGGTCCTCATTTTTGCTGTTCTAGGAAGGAACTCTCAAAGCGAATTTCATCAACTTTATACATTTTCATCATAATAATATGACTGGTGTGTCAACAGAGTCACTCAGTGTGGTTTTAAGAGTCACAGTGGTGGCGAATGTAACCAGACGTCCACCTCTAAAAGCTCCCTCACCGAAAGTTACTACACGAGATGGTTATGAACGTGCTGTCTGATGTCTGATACGCTGAGTATGTTTAGAGAGGTTTGGCTCAGTTATGGGCTTTCTCAGGGCATGCAGACCCCTTACTCTGATTTCTTTCAGATTTGTCAGATTGCAGTACTGAAAAGAGCAAACAGCGGTAAACCACAGCACGGCAGATACAAACTACAGGCCTAAATGTTCTTTACCTTCTTCATGATGTATGTTCAGATTGGTCTCTAACCTTATAGCCAAAGTGGTACATCACCTTTACATCATGTCTTTATTAACCAGTTTATTGGCTGGTTACAAAGCAGAAATCTGATTGGTGTCTGACTCATGTAGATCTGGAGTTCTGATCTGATCACTGAAATGCATGTAAAGTGCAGTTATTATTTTTGGGAAGATTTTTATCTACACACACACACACTCACAAACACACACACACACACACACACACATGCACACACACATACATACATACACACACATACACATACACACACACATACATACACACACACACACACACACGCATACACACACACACACAGACACACATACACTCACACACTTACATACACACACACACACACACACACGCATACACACACACACACACACACAAAAAACACGCATATACACACACACACATACGCACACACACGCATACACACACACACACACACACACACACACACACACACACACACACACACACACGCACACACACACACACTCGCATACACACATATACACACACACACATACATACACACACACACGCATACACATATACACACACACACACACACACACATACACACACACACATACACATACACACACATACCTACATATATACACACATATGCACACACACAAATATAAACACGCATACACATATTTACATATTAGAGATATATGGTATTGTGAGGCAAAGTAGTTCTCAAAGAGTCCATCACCACCAGCGCTGTAAAGACCATCTGAACCACCGCACACCAAGCCCACTCAGAATGATCATCCTAATGACTGACTTAAAGACAAATTCTAAAACTTGTTGGAATTCCCCTGTTAGCTACTTTAGTTTTACTGCAGTCATGATGAACATAGCCATCCTCTCTGAACACTCTGTTCCACACATGATTCTGTTCCACACATAGGAGAACACTGAGGGTCACAGAACCTTCATGAATACCGCGTGGGTTTTAGGAATGGATGCTACATGGGGTCCATTGGTTGAAGCCTGTTTTTAGAACCATGCTCGCTGTGCATCTCACCCCAGCCACCGCTCGCCAGTCTCTCTGTAGGTCACTTGAGGTCATCTTACGGTGGGTAAGGGACATTGGAATGAGGTGGCGCTCATCATGGTCAGTAGAGAGTGGTTTTGGCCCTCTGCCAGTCTGTAGCTGTGTTGACCTGTGTGTTTGCTACTGGACCATGTTCTTATGAACCAGACGCTTACTGTATCTGCCAGTAAAGCTAGAACCCAACCTCCGGTTCCTCACTAAAAACCTGCTGTACATTTGGAGATGCTATATGTGTTTACTGATAAAGCATGTAGTAGTTAAAGTAGAGACTCCTAGGGTAAACTCCTCCTCCAGTGCCAGTGTCAGCTCCTCCCTTTGGCCTCCACTGCAGTAACAGTACTAAAGTATGTACCTTCAGATGTACTTAAGTATGGAGAGTACCAGTACTAAAGTATGTACCTTCAGATGTACTTAAGTACGGAGAGTAACAGTACTAAAGTTTGTACCTTCAGATGTACTGAAGTATGGAGAGTAACAGTACTAAAGTATGTCCCTTCAGATGTACTTAAGTATGGAGAGTAACAGTACTATAGTATGTACCTTCAGATGTACTTAAGCATGGAGAGTAACAGTACTAAAGTATGTACCTTCAGATGTACTTAAGTATGGAGAGTACCAGTACTAAAGTATGTACCTTCAGATGTACTTAAGTATGGAGAGTACCAGTACTATAGTATGTACCTTCAGATGTACTTAAGCATGGAGAGTAACAGTACTAAAGTATGTGCCTTCAGATGTACTTAAGTATGGAGAGTAACAGTACTAAAGTATGTACCTTCAGATGTACTTAAGTATGGAGAGTAACAGTACTAAAGTATGTACCTTCAGATGTACTTAAGTATGGAGAGTAACAGTACTATAGTATGTACCTTCAGATGTACTTAAGTATGGAGAGTAACAGTACTAAAGTATGTACCTTCAGATGTACTTAAGTATGGAGAGTAACAGTACTAAAGTATGTGCCTTCAGATGTACTTAAGTATGGAGAGTAACAGTACTAAAGTATGTACCTTCAGATGTACTTAAGTATGGAGAGTAACAGTACTAAAGTATGTACCTTCAGATGTACTGAAGTATGGAGAGTAACAGTACTAAAGTATGTACCTTCAGATGTACTGAAGTATGGAGAGTAACAGTACTAAAGTATGTACCTTCAGATGTACTGAAGTATGGAGAGTAACAGTACTAAAGTATGTACCTTCAGATGTACTTAAGTATGGAGAGTAACAGTACTAAAGTATGTACCTTCAGATGTACTTAAGTATGGAGAGTAACAGGTAGTACATGGTTTGTATGAAAGTACGGAGCTCTAAAAGTATGTATTCAGATGTACTGAAGTAAAAGTATGTATGGAGAAGTATGGAGAACAGTACTAAAGTATGTACCTTCAGATGTACTTAAGTATGGAGAGTAACAGAGTACAGGATGTACTTAAGTAACCAGTACTAAGTGTTGTTTATTAAGTATGGAGAGTACCAGTACAAAGTATGTACCTTCAGATGTACTTAAGTATGGAGAGTAAACAGTACTAAAGTATGTGCTTCAGATGATTACTGATGAGTACTTATATGGACTGAGTATGGAGAGTAACAGATGTCCATTCAGATGTACTGAAGTAATGGAGAGTACCCTGTCTAGATGACTTAAGTATGGATACCTATCAAAGGATGTACTTCGGATGTACAGTATGGAGAGTAACAGTACTAAAGTATGTACTCTTAGATGTACTGTCTGGAGAGTGTATAAGTTCTCTATTTGTGTATGGATGTAACAGGAGCAGTATTACTATATATTATATTTTAATAGATCTATATTATATTAGTATTCTATGTATTTTTTAAATGTACCGTAGTTATACCATCACTGTATGTATATACTATCAGAATGCTGCCAGAGGATGTCTAAGAATGTCTCTGTAATCTGAGCTTCACCACAAGCGTTTCAGTGTATAAACGTCCTCACATGTGCAAATGCCAAACAAACCTGAAACTTGAACAGGCGTTGTACATGTACCTCACCATTGCCCACCACTGATATACTGGTATCTAGCCCACAGCGGTAGATAATGAAGGTGCCCCTCAGCCTGCATGCAGCTGCCGCCCCAACATCATAACCGTACAGCAGAGAGTAACAGAACTGTCACTCAGAATGTAGTTTGATGTAAGGTGATCTCTCTCCAGGTGAATTTGGAGCATTTCTATTGGTGCATTGACTTGGGATGGTCACTCAGTGTGGAGATATGGAGAAATGAATGACTGTTTTGTTGAAGGTGGTGTATGGATGCTGTAAAGGACTCACCCTTCTTTAGGACGGGTCTGAAGATGATCAGTAATCCACACACAGACGTCTGTTTTGGCTCCAGTTCCACAGCAGGCCTGTTCTGGTTGGTCCCCTCCGCCAGCACCAGTGTGAAAGGCTGTCCGTCGGCGCCGCTGGCTCCAGCTTATCAAGCCCTGATCCTGAAGCAGCTTCCTATTTCCCCCCGCACGCAGAAAGTCACGGCTGAGTCCACCGTCCTGGTTCAGCCGCACAGGCGGCGGAGATGCTGCTGGAGTTCGGAGGAGCTCAGAGAGGAGCAGGTGTCGGCGAGCTGCCGTAGGGTGTTCTGCTGTGCTGCACTGGGCTGAAGCGGAACTGGCTGGTGTTTGAGGTGTTGAAACAGGTCATGAGCGCGAATGTAAGCAGCCCTGTCACTGCACAAAAGAGGAAGTTCGCGGCCTCATCTCGAGATCTGCTGCAAACTACAGTCAACAACCACACTGTATCAGTTATACACGAGGAGACAGCGTCACACAAAGCTCCTTTATGTAAGGAACACGCGGGCTCTGTATGCTTCCAAGGAGGTTTTTTAGTGAACTGCATTAAATTTTAATTTTAATCATGTTTTATTTGTAATAGATTAAGGATTTAATTGATTCAGTTGTAGTTTTCATGATCTAGTACTTTAAAATGCTACATCATGGTATGAATATGCATCTCTCTGCTGGGAAAACTCATATAGACATCATTACACCGCCAGAACAATCAATACACTGCCAGAACAATCATTACACCACCAGAACAATCAATACACCGCCAGAACAATCATTACACCGCCAGAACAATCACTACACTGCCAGAACAATCATTACACCACCAGAACAATCAATACACCACCAGAACAATCAATACACCGCCAGAACAATCATTACACCACCAGAACAATCACTACACCGCCAGAACAATCATTACACCACCAGAACAATCAATACACCACCAGAACAATCATTACACCGCCAGAACAATCACTACACTGCCAGAACAATCATTACACCACCAGAACAATCAATACACCACCAGAACAATCAATACACCGCCAGAACAATCATTACACCACCAGAACAATCACTACACCGCCAGAACAATCATTACACCACCAGAACAATCAATACACCACCAGAACAATCAATACACCGCCAGAACAATCATTACACCACCAGAACAATCAATACACCGCCAGAACAATCATTACACCACCAGAACAATCATTACACCACCAGAACAATCAATACACTACCAGAACAATCACTACACCACCAGAACAATCATTACACCACCAGAACAATCAATACACCGCCAGAACAATCATTACACCGCCAGAACAATCACTACACCGCCAGAACAATCATTACACCACCAGAACAATCAATACACCACCAGAACAATCAATACACCGCCAGAACAATCATTACACCACCAGAACAATCAATACACCGCCAGAACAATCATTACACCACCAGAACAATCATTACACCACCAGAACAATCAATACACTACCAGAACAATCACTACACCACCAGAACAATCAATACACCACCAGAACAATCAATACACCGCCAGAACAATCATTACACCGCCAGAACAATCAATACACCGCCAGAACAATCATTACACTGCCAGAACAATCAATACACCACCAGAACAATCAATACACCACCAGAACAATCAATACACCGCCAGAACAATCAATACACCACCAGAACAATCACTACACCGCCAGAACAATCATTACACCGCCAGAACAATCACTACACCGCCAGAACAATCAATACACCGCCAGAACAATCATTACACTACCAGAACAATCAATACACTGCCAGAACAATCAATACACCGCCAGAACAATCAATACACCGCCAGAACAATCATTACACTACCAGAACAATCATTACACTACCAGAACAATCAATACACCGCCAGAACAATCATTACACCGCCAGAACAATCATTACACCGCCAGAACAATCACTACACCACCAGAACAATCACTACACTACCAGAACAATCATTACACCGCCAGAACAATCACTACACTACCAGAACAATCAATACACCGCCAGAACAATCATTACACCGCCAGAACAATCATTACACCGCCAGAACAATCACTACACCGCCAGAACAATCATTACACCGCCAGAACAATCAATACACTGCCAGAACAATCATTACACTGCCAGAACAATCACTACACTACCAGAACAATCAATACACTACCAGAACAATCAATACACCGCCAGAACAATCACTACACCGCCAGAACAATCACTACACCACCAGAACAATCATTACACTACCAGAACAATCAATATACCGCCAGAACAATCAATACACCGCCAGAACAATCATTACACTACCAGAACAATCATTACACCACCAGAACAATCATTACACTACCAGAACAATCATTACACCACCAGAACAATCACTACACTACCAGAACAATCATTACACCGCCAGAACAATCACTACACTACCAGAACAATCAATACACTACCAGAACAATCATTACACCGCCAGAACAATCACTACATCGCCAGAACAATCAATACACCGCCAGAACAATCAATACACCGCCAGAACAATCACTACACTACCAGAACAATCACTACACCACCAGAACAATCACTACACTACCAGAACAATCACTACACTACCAGAACAATCATTACACCGCCAGAACAATCACTACACTACCAGAACAATCATTACACTACCAGAACAATCAATAAACCGCCAGAACAATCAATACACCACCAGAACAATCATTACACCACCAGAACAATCACTACACCACCAGAACAATCACTACACCGCCAGAACAATCAATACACCGCCAGAACAATCACTACACCACCAGAACAATCAATACACTACCAGAACAATCAATACACTACCAGAACAATCAATACACCACCAGAACAATCAATACACCGCCAGAACAATCACTACACCGCCAGAACAATCAATACACCGCCAGAACAATCACTACACCACCAGAACAATCAATACACTACCAGAACAATCATTACACCACCAGAACAATCACTACACCACCAGAACAATCAATACACCGCCAGAACAATCAATACACCGCCAGAACAATCAATACACCACCAGAACAATCAATACACTACCAGAACAATCATTACACCGCCAGAACAATCAATACACCGCCAGAACAATCAATACACTACCAGAACAATCACTACACCACCAAAACAATCACTACACTACCAGAACAATCACTACACCACCAGAACAATCACTACACCACCAGAACAATCATTACACCGCCAGAACAATCATTACACCACCAGAACAATCATTACACTACCAGAACAATCATTACACCGCCAGAACAATCACTACACCACCAGAACAATCAATACACTACCAGAACAATCACTACACCGCCAGAACAATCACTACACTACCAGAACAATCATTACACCACCAGAACAATCACTACACTACCAGAACAATCATTACACCGCCAGAACAATCACTACACTACCAGAACAATCATTACACTACCAGAACAATCATTACACCGCCAGAACAATCACTACACTACCAGAACAATCACTACACTACCAGAACAATCATTACACTACCAGAACAATCATTACACCGCCAGAACAATCACTACACTACCAGAACAATCACTACACCACCAGAACAATCACTACACTACCAGAACAATCACTACACCACCAGAACAATCATTACACTACCAGAACAATCATTACACCACCAGAACAATCATTACACCGCCAGAACAATCACTACACTACCAGAACAATCACTACACTACCAGAACAATCATTACACTACCAGAACAATCATTACACCGCCAGAACAATCACTACACTACCAGAACAATCACTACACTACCAGAACAATCACTACACCACCAGAACAATCACTACACCGCCAGAACAATCATTACACCGCCAGAACAATCATTACACCACCAGAACAATCACTACACCACCAGAACAATCATTACACCACCAGAACAATCACTACACCGCCAGAACAATCATTACACCACCAGAACAATCATTACACCACCAGAACAATCACTACACCACCAGAACAATCATTACACCACCAGAACAATCACTACACCGCCAGAACAAACATCACACAGCCAGAACTTTCCTTGTTGGTCCAGGACAGTTCTGTCTGTTTCAGGCCAGATCAGGTCAGTTCTGTGTGGTTCAGTTGGGTTCTATGTGGTTCTGTGAGTTTCAGGTTGGTTCTATTTGGTTCGGGCTGGTTCTGTGTGGTTCAGGTTGGATCTGTGAGGTTTAGGGTGGTTCTGTGTGGTTCAGGCTGGTTCTACGTAGTTCGGGCTGGTTCTGTGTGGTTCAGGCTGGTTCTATTTGGTTCGGGATGGTTTTGCGTGGTTCAGGCTGGTTCTGCGTGGTTCGGGCTGGTTCTGCGTGGTTCGGCTGGTTCTGTGTGGTTTGGGCTGGTTCTGCGTGGTTCGGCTGGTTCTGTGTGGTTCGGGCTGGTTCTGCGTGGTTTGGGCTGGTTCTGCGTGGTTTGGGCTGGTTCTGTGTGGTTTGGGCTGGTTCTGTGTGGTTTGGGCTGGTTCTGTGAGGTTCGGGCTGGTTCTGTGTGGTTCGGGCTGGTTCTGCGTGGTTTGGCTGGTTCTGTGTGGTTCGGGCTGGTTCTGTTTGGTTCAGGCTGGTTCTACGTAGTTCGGGCTGGTTCTGTGTGGTTCAGGCTGGTTCTATTTGTTTCGGGATGGTTTTGCGTGGTTCAGGCTGGTTCTGCGTGGTTCGGGCTGGTTCTGCGTGGTTCAGGCTGGTCCTGCGTGGTTTGGGCTGGTTCTGTGTGGTTCGGGCTGGTTCTGCGTGGTTTGGGCTGGTTCTGCGTGGTTTGGGCTGGTTCTGTGTGGTTTGGGCTGGTTCTGCGTGGTTTGGGTTGGTTCTGTGAGGTTCGGGCTGGTTCTGCGTGGTTCAGGCTGGTCCTGCGTGGTTTGGGTTGGTTCTGCGTGGTTCAGGCTGGTTCTGTGTGGTTCTGTGTGGTTCGGGCTGGTTCTGCGTGGTTTGGGCTGGTTCTGCGTGGTTTGGGCTGGTTCTGTGTGGTTCGGGCTGGTTCTGTGAGGTTTGGCTGGTTCTGTGTGGTTTGGGCTGGTTCTGTGTGGTTCGGGCTGGTTCTGCGTGGTTTGGGCTGGTTCTGCGTGGTTCGGGCTGGTTCTGTTAGGTTCGGGCTGGTTCTGCGTGGTTTGGCTGGTTCTGTGTGGTTCTGTGTGTTTTTTGCGAGGGAATAAAGCAGCTTGCAGCGTCGCGTTGGGTTTAGTGTGTTCGAGGTTGTAAATTTCGGAGGGCACGTTAGGGTCTTCTGTATAAAATGCTCTTTTCTAGTTTTTCTAGATCTTACTCATCTTCTCTTCCGTCTTCAGTTTGAGAAACGATTAACAGTCTGCCCATCAGACTCCTGTGAAATTGGATTGCTAGACTATGGAAGACCAACCGGGTGGACCAGGTTGCTACAGCGCCCCCCTGAGGCAGACCAGTGCTGCACCTCCAGTTAGTACAGAACACCAAAGACAGAAGCTCTCTGACTGTGGGTGAAGCAGCTGAACACTGGCAGCATAAAATCAGAATACATTTATTTACAGAGACCCCCAGAATTCAGGGGTTTCAAGATGTTACCTGGGGTCCAGGACCCTCTGACCCACCTTAATGCTAGTGCTCAGCGTGGTTAAGAGCTAACCATGTAACTAAATGTACTTGTAAATGGAGACGTAAGGTCTGAATTTGCTGGAGAAACTAAAGCTTTTCAGCTGTATTAAATATTATTCAGGCTATTCAATTTATTATTAATGTGATTGGTACACATTACAACACAATAACAGTCACAATAACAATATTATGACTTTGATACGATACTTTGATACGATACAGACAAACGATGATAATAATAATAATAATAATAATAGTAATAATAATAATAATAATAATAAAAACATGGAACTAATAATAATTATTATTAAAACATGGAACAAATAATGTGTAAATAATGGTAATAATAATAATAATAATAATAATAATAATTCTTCATATTATTATAATTATTATAAAACATGGAACTTAAATAATAATGTGTAAATAATAGTAATAGTAGTAATAATAATAATAATAATAAGTCATCGAGGCTGTTATTTAAGAGTCTAAATAAAGGGCTACATAGCGGCCGGTTTCCATTAGAAGAGACCCCTTCACGGATTCACTTCCAGGACCCCTGAAAAATGGACGGTGGGCTCAGAGGGAGACTAGTGCTGCCTGAATGGAGTATCAGTGCCACCTACAGGGCAGCGCGGGTAAAGCCCCTATACGCCTTTCCCCTTCTTATGGATTATCTGGGTAATTACATCCCATAATAATCAGCTCATTTTACACAGAGCATGACCCACCAGCTAATATTAACAGCTACGGTGATATATTAACCGAGACGTACCGTTCTAGATAGTAACTGGTGCCTAGTGCTAGCTAACACTAACAGCTCAGGTAATAGTAATGGAGATGTACTGTTCTAGATAGTTATTGGTACTTAGCACCAGGTAAAGCTAACAGCTAAGGCAATATATTAACTGTAATATAGTATTATATAAAGTTCTTGGTGTTTAGTGCTAGCTAACGCTAACACGTGAGGTACAATGTTAACGAAGATGTAATGTTCTAGATACTGACCCTGCAGGTCCCGCAGTAACGTTAACACTGTTAGCCTGTTAGCTGAATGCCTGTTAGATGAAGTTAATCTGATTGGCAGGTGAATCAGGTGAGACGTGTACTGATGTTGGGACGCCCCTGTGAACGAAGGGGGCGGAGTCAGCAGTGGCTCTGTATCATTTAAAGGAACACACACTCAAACCGGCGGTTCTAAACAGAACCCGGAAAACTGGGTTCGATTATCTCACCTTTAAACAAAACCACAGGCGCTGAGCTCCGTCTCACAGAACAACAGAACCGGAAACCAGACAAGAGAACCCACACTTTTTTCTCCAATAAGATTTTATTCATAATCTTTTATATAAACAGTTAATTGTTGAATAATTTACACACATCAAGATTTATATTCATATCATTCCAACATTTTTCTGTACATATCACTGCTTGGCTCTCCTTGGAAAACAAACAAAAACAAAATCAAAAATAAAATGAAAAAATAATGAAATTGTCGAGCGGTTCTAGCTAATCATGGCACGTTTCGATTTTATACATGATTTTTAATTATAGTTTCCGACATTTTAATGGACGTGACTGTGGCTTTATATACACACATAAGAACCGGGCCGTGTAGGTAATGTCAGGGTTGGCAGTGGTGGGCGTTACTGGGGGGGTCTCTCGGGTTAATTACCGTGACACAGTGAAAGTGTGTTAGCACTACTGAACATCTGTTGCTCTCTGAACAAAAAAAAAACCACACAGCAAATCTTCCTCACTTTCAGGCTGAGTTTATTCCAAATGATGTTGGAGCATCTCTGCTGGTCCAGCCATCAAACAATGTAGAGGACAGCTGATGTGCTCAGAATGTAGAAGAATGCCGACAAGAACGAAAATTAGATTATTAATATTATTATGGTTTTTGTTTGGACAGCAAAATGGCGGAGGAGTGGCGAGAGCAGCGTTCAGAGACGAAAGAGCGCAGGGCATCAAACTGAATAGACTTGAGGTGTAGATCATTTCCACACAAATAAATCAACACCATTATCTCCAAACGGTAAGTACACTTAGATAGCACTCACCAACCCATGCTCCGCCCCTAGCTACTGTTGCTAAGTTGGACAAGCTCAGAAATCCTCACTGTCAACGTCAAGAGCAAACCTAGCACACTTCACCTTCACCACATGACTTCATCAGGATGTGTGAGCCACATGAGCCACAAATCAACTACAGCCAACAGGTCAGCTGACCTGTCCAAGCTCCGCCCACAACTCCTATAATCCAGCTAATGTAATTTTACAATAGTCTGTTTAAACAAGGTGCGTTTTCACACGTTTAGGATGGCGTTTGATTTTTATCCTTATTTAAAAAAACACAAAGTTCTTTGTTAGTAAAGGCTGTCTATCCTAGCAACAGTAACTACGAATGAGCACATCTGTGGGCGGAGCTCAAATAGAACCACTGTGTAGATGTATTTTACTGATGTAGAAGTGATGCACACTTTCTAAGCATGTAAGTTCGAAATCCACTACACCACTTTAAACAGCTGAGAGCGGTTCAGAGTGAAACGCTCGGTTCTAGATAAAGTTCACAGTGTTGGTGAAGGTAACCAGACGTCCCCTCTAAAAGCTCTCTCACTGGAAGTTCCTACATGAGGTGGTTCTGAATACGCTGCCTGATGTCTGAGACGCTGTTTATGATAGTGTGGAGAAGATCTCAGCCTTAAACTCCATTCATGGTGGAGGGATACATGCTGCAGGGTGCTGTGAGGTCAAATAGTCCCCCAAAGGAACTTAGTATTTCCAGGTTTTCCAGATTTTCATCGTCGACATTCCATACACACTCAGAAGACACGTGTAGGTTCACTGGGGGTTAGATGTGTGTTAGATTAGTGTCTATATGTGTGTTCTAGACATGGAGAACCCTGGTTCCCACCACCACTGCTGGAGGAGGAGGAGTTAGATTATTCTGAAAGTAATGATAGAAAGCCGTTTGCCATCAAATCAGAAGAACAACAGACAGAGAAGGCCACACCCCTTTCACTGTGTGCTGAGACGGACAGGTCCATACGGGATAGCTTATTCCAATGCAGTGGTCTTTTCCAGTTTTCAAAAACTCATGTTTATTACCTCGGTCAACTTGAATTCGCCAAACAGGGCTCACACAAAGTGGATGTAGAAGGGTGTGGGAGAATCTGTGGTGCGGAGACTCACCACGGGATTATTTACGGGATGTGGAAACAGGAAGCTGTACATTAAAAAAGTGAGAAATTACAACAAGGTCAAGCAAATCCGGGGTCAAACGTTTCCACACGAGCTCCTTTCATCATCGCGACACACGACTGCGCCCGCAGGACCACACGCTTTTCAGTTTCTCCAAAAAAAACAAAAAAAAAACAAAAGAAAAAAAACCAAACAAGGTTATATACACTGTTAATGCAAATTTCATCTCAATGTACAAGAATAGCAAAACGCTTACAGTCGGAGAGGGGTCGGAATCTGCCCTCCCTGTTTTCTTTTGGCTAAAAAAATAGAAATGAAGCTCTAAATGTAATACTTTTTTCCTTTTACAAACAATAAAATACATGTAATAACACGAGGCGCTGCAGGCTCGCTCTGTCCAACCGCAGGTGCTTGTTTATTTGTTTATTTGTTTGTTTATTTCCTCTTTTTTTCAGGTAAATTCCTCCAAACCTAAGTGCTTTCTGTTTGTGGGGGCAGCTGTTGCATTGTACAGTATCGGACTATCACCTGCTACTGTTCTCTATAAATACCACTCCTTAAATTATAGGACTGATCTTTTTTCCCTGTAAAAATAAAAATAATAAAAGAAATTCCGTAAATCCGTTTCGGGGGAAGCTGCTGATGTTGCGCATCGCAGGGACGGTTTCCCTGGATGCGCACAGCAAGCTGCGGCGACTCAGAGCAGACAGAGACAAGTCCAGCGTCCACCTTAACACGAAACCAAAGAGAATCATTCACATACATCAATACAGTAATGACGAGCCAAGCAGAGAGAAGGGTTAACCCAAAACAACAAAACGGAGAAGAAGAATAAACTCTTGGGTGGGTTAACACTCCGGAGGTTCGGTCCAGGGAGTCTGATGGCTGGGTTTGGTTTGAAGGATGCTCGAGTATGTCCAAGGCACTGCGGGTCAGGGCCCTAAGCTACATGATCCGTCCGGCTTCGCACTTACGAGGACTGTCCACCAGAGGGAGCGCTACGTGTTCTCCAGCATGGCCAAAAAGAGCAAACAAACTGCCCCACCCCCACCCACTCCCACCCACTCCCACCCACCAACTCCCACCCCCCCTGAGCTCGCGCCTCCCTGAGAATTCTGCAATCCGAAATTTTCAGAAATCAAAAAAATAATAAAAAATGAAATTCTTAGTTTGTCTTTTTTGGCACACAGGATTGTCCTAGAAGAGGTCTTTTAAGATAACCCATGCAGAAGTAGGTGGGGACAGGGGGGGGCAGGTACTGTCCACCTCGTCCCCCCGTCCCCTACCAAGCCCGATTACATTACACAAAGCAATGGTTTTCAATTTCACAGTAAGAAAAAAAAAAAAAAAGATATATAAAATTACACTGAGGGAAAGCAAAGTCACATGGGGAGCATACGTGAAACGGGACGGGGTCCAATCAGGCCTTACTGAGGGGCTTTCGTGGTGTAGGACCAACACAGGAAACTCCTGGACAAAGGTAACACATCCCGGGTCAATGACTTCATAAGGCCAGTGCAGCCGGCTCACACATACTGGGCTCCGTTTGGACAACTCGCCCAGTATACCAGGCCCAGTGTGGAGACAGGGGGCGCTGTTCTGTGATCCACCGAACTCAAAACTCAGATAAAGTCCGAACCAATCCACCAGCGCTGCACTGACTCAGAGTCAGAAGCCTCAGATACCCTAGAACTCACCACAACATGGAGCTGCCTCTCTACAGCCAGCCCTCCATGCTCAGTCAAGGCCCCTAGCGGGACACAGTCTGGGTCAGGTCCCGGCTGGTACATAAAAACATATAAGTGTACACAGCGCACGTGATCAATCAAATCTTTGGGGTTGAATGTGGCTTCATAGTCGCCTGCAAAGAAAAATGAAACCCAATAAATAAATAAATACAATAAACTGAAAGGATTGGCCGAGGGGGTGGTGGGGGGCGGGGCCTCATCCGTGATATTTTGGAATTATGAGGAACTCTGGTCGCATGATTGGTGAAAGTCTGGGCGCTGGAGAGAGACGCACTTGGCTCTGCTAAATACTGAGGTAGACTGTGTCCAAACAGAAACGAGAAGAAGAAGAAATCGCCATCTCTGTACCACACCCACCGCCTCTTCCCTCCCTCCCTCCCTCCCTCCCTCCCTCTCTCTGTGTAGGAAGAAAGGAGGAGTCTGAAATACCCGCCTTTAAAAATGACTGTAATAAAAGCTAGCAGGAGGTTTTTATACAAACGATCCTTTTAATAAAAATAAATAAAATCTGTATTTTAAAAGGACACGGCATTATTAGAAAAGATTGCATACACCGTCCTGGCAGTAGTGTATGAGGAGATATGAGGAGGTGGAATTTTTTTATTTTTATTTTTTTACATTTTTATGAAAGTGATATTTAATCATTTCCGTATTTAAATTAAGGATGAGAATTTTTTTTATAAAGTAGAAACAGCTACCTGAACAAAATACCATGACTCTGCTAACTGGTGATATCAAAAAGTCTGTGTGCTAAAAAGAAAAGGCTCCCCAGAAGGCCGGAGACGAGGGGGCGCTGGAGCGCAGGGTTCCGGCGAGAGCCTGCGGTAGTGCTAACGCTCGCCCTGCTGACCTCTGTTCACGTTCAGCCAAGCTAGCATCCTCAACCCCTCCTCTCTTTATTCGTCCTGGCAACGCTCCCTCACCCGACTAACCTCACACGCACACACACGCACACACGTCCACCGCAAAACACACACTACAACACCGGCCAGGTTACATGATCCGAGTTTCAGGCTTTCAGCTGATTTTAAGGTGGGGGAACTTCCAGGCATTTTTTAAAATTTGTATTATGTGATTTTATTCCATCAAATTTTCCTCACTGTGTTCACAGATAACTGGACTGGTCTCCACCACGCTTCTCAAACGCTAGAAACGCTAGAAGAAGAAAAATGACTGAATAATAAATAAAGTCAACTTAAATCAGCAAACAGCAAAACTCTCACAGAGATATCAGCTGGATAAACAGGCACAAGATCCTTCCACCTTCCAACACACCAGCGGTTACAGTGTGCCTCACAAGCACCGCTCATCTGCTACGTTCCTCTAGTTCCTCTGGGTTCTCTGGTTTCTCTAGGTTCTCTAGATTCTCTAGTTCCTCTGGGTTCTCTGGTTTCTCTAGGTTCTCTAGATTCTCTAGTTCCTCTGGGTTCTCTGGTTTCTCTAGGTTCTCTAGTTCCTCTGGGTTCTCTGGTTTCTCTAGGTTCTCTAGATTCTCTAGTTCCTCTGGATTCTCTGGTTCCTCTAGGTACTCTGGTTCTTCTGGGTTCTCTGGTTCCTCTAGGTTTTCTAGATTCTCTAGTTCCTCTGGATTCTCTGGTTCCTCTAGGTACTCTGGTTCTTCTGGGTTCTCTGGTTCCTCGAGGTTCTCTAGATTCTCTAGTTCCTCTGGGTTTCCTGGTTCCTCTAGGTTCCCTAGTTCCTCTGGGTTCTCTGGTTCCTCTGGTTCCCCAGATTGATGGAAAAGGCACAATAAACGAGGGCTGGAGCTGAAAACCGAGAGAGCTGTGAGGATAAAAATGGCCAGCAAACGCTCAACTGCAGCCTCCCAGTGTCAGGTCTTCCACAGGTGGAGAGGTTTGGTTGAGGACTCTGAGGAAAGCACAGCGGAATGTTTCGGAGCCTGCTGAGTGACGTAGCTAAACCGCATCCTCAGCGGCAACGTCATCCAGCCCCGCGACTGGCCACCAACACTGCCTTCACCGGCGTCACAGCTAAGGATGGGGCGGTATGAACACCTCGGGATGTCCGTGACCAGGCGGGCTCGGGGTTTCCGATGAGACCGTATGATACAGCGAACATGAAATAAGCTACATGCCAACAAACCCCTTACCAGACACTGAGGGGACAGCGATGGCAAGGCCGGCGGCCCACTCGCTGGGGGGCTGAGGGATTCCTGGGGGGCTGAGTGTTTCAGTTCTCTCCTTCTGTTTTCATTCTTCAGTAAATCATTTTAACAGCTGGTTGGTCGGTCGTCTTTTGATATGATTGGTCAATTCTGAGGGCGGGGCTAGTTGCTATGACGCGCTCATGTTATTCCGCACCTCGTAGCAGTACAAGGCGAGCGGCGGCGCAAAGCCATGCCAACGCTGACTTAGTGACGGTGGTACAGCTGAATAAGAATGATGATCAGTGGAGCGCTCCATCACTGCAGTATGGTTAATTAGGGTGGAGACAGGCAGGAGGACTATGGTGTAGTACCTGGTTCATTTGGATTTCAGCAATGGCCTGTTTGCTGTTTACGCCGCTGATCGATCCCTTCGCCCGTAGGTCATATAGTCGTATCAGATCTAGAACAGCACCAGCCAACACTTCAAACCCAGCGTTTTATATTAGACCTGTTTATTAATCATTTCCTCTCAAATGTTAAAAAAAAAAAAACCTGAGGAGATTAGATGTGCCTCGTAACTGCCCCTCAGGCCCACCCTGGGGCCACTGTCCCGGCTAAAGCCGTCCTCCTTCAGAGAGTAGGACAAGGGGTCCGGGGAGATGCTCTCCATGTTCTCAAAGTCCATGTCAAACTCCTCGCTCATTCCAGGCTTGTTCTCCTCACCGTAGAACAGAGGCAGTGGAGGCATGGAGGCAGTGGAGGCATGGAGGCAGTGGGGTGGTGAGCAGACCGATGTATGCTACCGGAAGTTCGGTGTGACGTTCACAGTGCATGGCTTGGTTTCACCGTATGCCATTAAAACCGCTAACCGCCCCAACCGCTAGCCTGGCGCTAGGTAGAATTAGCCTAATGCAATTTTTGCCACCCAGGAGAACCAGGGAGGAGCTCACCCCTAAAATCAGCTTTCAAACCTGACCGACTCAGCCTTTCCCATCCATCCCTCTCCGATCACTCACTCGGAATCACTCAGGAGCCGCTGGAGCTCCCCCAAAACTCACCCCGCTAACCTGCCTACACGGGACAAGACCCCCGGCAGAGATACACCACGGCAGGCCGCACACCGCCCTACACAGCTCCAGCAAGGTCAGGGATATCGCTCAGTGTCATGAACTGAAACATGTGGTTCTGTTTATGAATATATTCTCACGTATGCTTTACTCTCTCTCCCCCTCTGCCAAAAAATAGCGCCCCCTGTATGTCACATTCTTAATAAAGGTGTCTGTTTAGGGCGAAATAATTATTATAAAAAAAAAAACCCAAACTAAATCAAATAAAAAGACGCTGTAATCACTGAAAGAAAATATGATATCAGATGAAGACGTTAGAAAAAAAAAATTAAAGGAACTATGTACAAAAAATTTCAATGTTCGTGTATTATATATAAAATATTGACCCATCAATATTTTATATATCATATATATTATATATTTATACCCACTATATATCAAAGCAGCAGCTTTTGGTCAGTCTGAGGAACACCTTTGTCCAATCCATAACTGTTTAAATATCCTTCAGTCATAAAAAAAGGATACAGGTAAAAACTGAGAGACAGGAGAAGAAAAAGTGAAGCAAATAAATTAAAACTCATTCACCGAACGCCGGCTAGGGAATTCTCCAGGCCAGAGCGCAGCCGAGCGGTGCCTCCGCGAAAATAGGAACACGGGAAGGCGACGTTTGTTCTGAGACAGAGTCCGCGCCGTCCCTCGGCTCCGGAATCGCACGGGGGTCGAAGCACTGAGACACTTCTCTCCGAGTTGGGTGTATAGGCCACTCTTAGAAAGGCCACTATCTGAATCACCTTAAACAACAAAGAGACGGGGACAGAGCGGGAGGAGGTGGAGGAGGGTGGAGGAGGGAGGAGCAGCCTTTCTGGTTATTAGAGGTTCATTTTCACAGTTTGTTTTTCTCCGACCAGGAAAACTTGGCAAAAGAGAAATAAACGAAGAGAGAAAGGTGTAAGCGAGCGGCGGTGGCGGCGGCGGAGGTTGGGGAGGAGCCCCGGAGTCTGCACCCGCCCGCACCGTGCCAGGGCAGCAGGTAGGAAGTACAAAAAAAAGACCTGAGATCTGTATTTTTAAGGGCCTCTGCAGAAACAGCAACATTACAAACAACCGAGGAAAAGAAAGGACCGGAAGCGAAGCGGGAGGAGACGTTAGGAGGGGCTGGACCGGGGTAAGGACAGGATTCGGCCGTTCTTCTTGCCCCCGTTCATGTGTGTGTAGGGCACGTGTTCCTCGTAACTGCCCCTCAGGCCCACGCTGGGGCCACTGTCCCGGCTAAAGCCCTCCTCCCTCTGCGAGTAGGACGAGGGGTCCAGGGGGATGCTCTCCATGTTCTCGAAGTCCATGTCAAACTCCTCGCTCTCCGGAGGCTTGTTCTCCTCGCTGTAGAAGAAGGAGACCTCCTGGAAGGAAGGGTGCAGGTCCTCCTTCAGCATTTCGATGATCTCGTTGAAGGTGGGACGCATCTTCGGGTTATACTGCCAGCACATCTGCATCAGGTTGTGTCTGAAAAGAGAGAGGGAAGAGAGAGAGGAGGGATCAGATTTCTGATCTCGGGAGAGAGTTCAAATCTCGGTGGGATCTTCTAATCCTAGGGCAGGCGAGGGCTGGATGTAACCGGTCATGTGACCAGAAGCTCATCAGTTTTATCCCCTAAACCAACAGGACACAGGCTCCGTGGGCCGGTGGATAGGGCTGCCCACCCCTCTGGGGGAGTGTGTGTGTGTTCCACTACATGGATGCGGAGGACACGTATGTCTGTGTGGAATTAAAAACTTCCTGCTCTCTTAAACTTACATCCTCTCGGCGCAGCCCTCCGGCTGGTCCAGGTAACCTCCGTCCATGACGAACTTCAGCACCTGCTCGTTGGACAGGCCCTGATAAGGCTGCTCCGCTAACGTACTGATCTCCCACAGAACCACGCCGAACGACCTGCAGGACACATGGAGAACACTCAGACACGCGTAAAACTCAGGAGAAAGTCCGCAACGGGGGAACCTCCACACTACAGTCCCTCCAGTCCGGATCATATCTGCCACACTACAGTCCCTCCAGTCCGGATCATATCTGCCACAAGTTCCAGGCAGGAAGCTGATGAAGACGTAGGTAATGATGCTTCACTGAGCATCTATAAACCAGCTTCAGGGATTCAGGCATCAACCAATGAAAATACATCAAGACATGTGAAACACACGCACGCATGCGCACACACACACACACACACACACACACACACACACACACACACAGACACACACATACACACAGACACACACAGACACACACACACATGCACACATACGCATACACACTCACTTACACACACACACGCACACACACATACATGCACACACACATACATGCACACACACACTTACTCACACACACACACACAGACACACACACACACACATACACACACACACACAGTAACACACACAGTAACACACACACAGTAACACACACAGTAACACACACAGTAACACACACACACACACACTCACACACACAGGCATAGACACACACACACACACACACAGGAACACACACTCACACACACACACACAGGCATAGACACACACACACACAGGTATAGACACACACACAGCGTTGAGGGTAGGCATAGACACACAACACACGCCGCACACGGGATCACTCCTTACACACACACACAGGGTTATTCTGACACGGACAAAAGACCAACAAGAGCACAGACAGCGGCAAAGCACACACACACACACAGGAACACACACACACACAGGAACATACACACACACAGGCATAGACACACACACATGCAAACACACACACACACACACACACACAGGAACACACACACACACAGGCATAGACACACACACAGGCATAGACACACACACAGGAACACACACAGACGGCTGCACACAGACATACAAACCCACAGACGCACAGAAAACACAGACACAACATCACCATACACACTGTATACAGCGTAGGGGGGGTGACACACCCACACACACACATACACACACACACACTACAGGAAGCACAGGGGGCACACACCCACACACACACACACACACACTGGAATACACTACAGGACATGTAGGGGGCATATGACACACACAGTCACAGGCACACTGTACAGGCTACAGTACGTCTTAGTGAAGCTGAAAACCCACCAGCAGTCTGAGTGAGCGGTGAACACTCCATCTTTCAGGGACTCCGGAGCCATCCACCGCACCGGCAGCAAACCCTTCCCTCCTTTACGGTAATAATCCGTCTCGTAAATGTCGCGCGTCATGCCAAAATCTGCAGAACAGGAGAACCAAGCGTGTAGGGGGGCGATATGACCCACACGGCTCATTCCTAAGATGTAATACACTACAGGAAGCTGTAGGAGGCTGAACGCCAACACTGTTAACCCTTTAACAACTCAAGCGTAGTATATGACCCACACGGTCATTCTGACAGACTGTAATACACTAGAGGAAGTGTAGGGGGCGATATGACCCACACGCTCAATCTGACAGACTGTAATACACTAGAGGAAGTGTAGGGGGCGATACGACCCACATGCTCATTCTTACAGACAGTAATACACTACCGGAAGTGTAGGGGGCGATACGACCCACACGCTCATTCTGACAGACTGTAATACACTACAGGAAGCATAGGGGGCGATACGACCCACGCGGTCATTCTGACAGACTGTAATACACTACAGGAAGTGTAGGGGGCGATACGACCCACACGGTCGTTCTGATAGTCTTTCATTAAAGTATTCTATACTTTTATTCACTTCTTGTTCACAGAATTGTTAAGATCCTGGAAGAGAGGTTATAAAATCTCCCTTTGGTTTGTAATTTGCATTATTTAAGTTTTTACCGTATAGAAAATAAGAATGTAATGATTAATACAGTGAATGTTTACAAACTTCTGAACGTCAGTGTCTTTGTGCTGCATTGTCCTGCAGGGTGCTGCACTCACCACATGGTGGCAGCTGAAAGCCTTCATGACTGAAGCTTCATTGAGGAACTCGATCCGCTCCCTCAGACTGGCCGACTCATTCACCGTCTTCACAGCCACGCGGGTATCCGGCTCACCCTTCACGATGTCCTTCGCTATGCCCTCATACACCATCCCGAAAGAGCCCTGCCCCAGTTCCCGCAGGACATTGATCTTCTCCCGCGCCACTTCCCAGTCATCAGGAACATACACTGCACACACCCACACACAGCTGACGTTAGGTGGGGATGTGGTAAAGGAGACAGATGGGTAGGAAGACAGGGAGCTGGGTAGATGTAGGGAGGTATGATCCCCGAACTCTAATCAGACATACTGAGACCTGCACTCCTATGTGTTGTTTATTCATCCCTCGTTCCTCCCATAGACTCCCATTCATTTTTAGTTAACACCTAAGCAGCCTGTGCACCTGTACCTGCTGAGGGTAACATGCTGGGAGAAACTATGACGGAGAATAATTTTTTTGAAGGTGTGCAGGACTGTGTCTCTGTAGAGGAAGTGTAACTCGGCTACACCTAGAAAATCAACAGCAGCACCAGGCACAGGGCTCTAGAGCCTGTATGTGTAGCCCAGTCAGGGCTGGTTTACCGTCGTTAGCGCTGATGTACTCCGGGTTTGAGGAGGCGATCAGGGGGCCCGTGGGTCCTTCCGTTTGCCTGAGGAGAGAAAGAGCGTCAGTGTTCAGGTTATAAGCCAGTGTGCGAAGGAAAGAGCGGGGAGATACATACTTCTTCCTGAACACCACAAAGGCTCCGGCCGCAATGAAGAGCAGGATGAGGAGCAGGATGACGGGGCCGATGATGATCTTCACGTTCATGTAATCTGAGGGACATGGGGCGGTTAGATATGACTGCGTACACATGCTGTATATAGAACCTCATATATGAAGCGTGTGGCACCGCTGTCCCACTGGGACGTGACTGTGGTGAGAGAGGAAGTGGGTGTGGCTAGGCTGGAACTTACTGTCCGGCATGAAGAAGAACACAGGCTCGGTCCAGGAGCCGTTTCCTGCCAAGGAAGTCGCTCGGATTCGGACGCTGTAATTCCCAGGGTGGCCCACTCGCAACTTACAGCCTTTGTTCTTCTCATAGCTGATCCTGGACACGCAGTGAGGAAACTCCTGAGAGAGAGAACGAGAGAGAGAGAGAGAGAGAGAGTGAGGGAGAGTAATGGTGTGAGAGAGATACTACAGGAGAGTGTAGGGGGGCGATACGAGAGTGACACGTGAGTTGAGTGATAGAGAGAGAGAGAAATTAAAGTGATTCTAGAGTCAGAGAGTTCAGAGGTTGTTCACAGAGTGTTAAGTGAAGTTGGGGAGAAAGAGTTATAAAATCTCCCTTTGGGTTTGTAATTAGCACATTATTTAAGATTTTACCGTATAGAAAATAATGAATGTAATGATTAATACAGTGAATGAATACATGAATTCTGAACGTCAGTGTCTTTGTGAATGCATTGTCCTGGATGGTGCTGCACTCACCACATGGATGGCAGGATGAATGCCTTCATGACTGAATGCTTGATTGAGGAACAGCACGATCCGCTGTTTTGCCAGACGGTTCACACACTCGCTCCAGCAACAGAACTCCTACCTTCTGCACAGGAAGTCCTTAAAATCACATCTGACGGTCTGGCAAAGTCATTACCCCGTCACTTTCAGGCACAACCGCACAAACTGCAGGCCTAGCTAACAGGGCACGGAACCTGCAGCAGGGCTTTAATACCCCCCAGTGTATGACCAGCACGGGCCGGAGTTCTAGATCACCTGAACTACATTAGAGGACCAGTCCCGCTGGGTACTAGCAGCTGCTGTGTTTAACTCTGTATGTAGGTAGGGAGGTAGGGTGTTAAGTAGGATGGTAGGTAAGAAGGGAGGTAGGTAGACAGGTATGTAGGTAGGGAGGTAGGGTGTTAAGTAGGATGGTAGGTAGACAGGTAGGTAGGTAGGGTGTTAGTAGGATGGTAGGTAGGTAGGGAGGTAGGGTGTTAGTAGGATGGTAGGTAAGGAGGGAGGTAGGGTGTTAGTAGGATGGCAGGTAAGGAGGGAGGTAGGTAGACAGGTAGGTAGGTAGGTAGGGTGTTAAGTAGGATGGTAGGTAAGGAGGGAGGTAGGTAGACAGGTAGGTAGGTAGGTAGGGTGTTAAGTAGGATGGTAGGTAAGAAGGGAGGTAGGTAGGGAGGTAGGGTGTTAGTAGGATGGTAGGTAAGGAGGGAGGGAGGTAGGGTGTTAGTAGGATGGTAGGTAAGGAGGGAGGTAGGTAGGGAGGTAGGGTGTTAGTAGGATGGTAGGTAAGGAGGGAGGTAGGTAGGGCGGTCGGGTGTTAGTAGGCTGGTAGGTAAGGAGGGAGGTAGGTAGGGAGGTAGGGTGTTAGTAGGATGGTAGGTAAGGAGGTAGGTAGACAGGTAGGGAGGTAGGGTGTTAGTAGGATGGTAGGTAAGGGGGTAGGTAGGTAGGGAGGTAGGGTGTTAAGCAGGATGGTAGGTAAGGAGGGAGGTAGGTAGGGAGGTAGGGTGTTAAGTAGGATGGTAGGTAAGGAGGGAGGTAGGTAGGGAGGTAGGGTGTTAGTAGGATGGTAGGTAAGGAGGGAGGTAGGTAGGGAGGTAGGGTGTTACGTTCATGGTAATCTGAGGGAAGGAGGGAGGTAGGTAGAGAGGTAGGGTGTTAGTAGGATGCTGTAGGTAAGGAGGTCATAGGTAGGGAGGTAGGGTGTAGTAGGATGGTAGGTAAGGAGGGAGGTACTAGGGACGTACTGTGTTAAGTAGGATGGTAGGTAAGGAAGGAGGTAGGTAGGGAGGTAGGGTGTCCGGTAGGATGGTAGGTAAGGAGGGAGGTAGGTAGGGAGGAGCCGTTAGTAGGATGGTAGGTAAGTCGGGAGGGAGGTCGGAGGTAGGGTGTAGGATGGTAGGTAAGGAGGGAGGTAGGTAGAGCCTTTGGTCTTAGTAGCTGGTAGGTAAGGAGGTAGGGACAGGCAGTGAGGTAACTCCTGAGTAGGATGGTAGGTAAGGGAGTAGAGAGGGAGGTAGGGGTTTAGTAGGATGGTAGGTAATGAGGGAGGTAGGTAGGGAGGTAGGGTGTTAAGCAGGATGGTAGGTAAGGAGGGAGGTAGGTAGGGAGGTAGGGTGTTAAGCAGGAGGTAGGTAGAGGAGGGAGGTAGGTGGGAGAGGGTGTTAAGAGGATGGTAGAAAGGAGGGAGGTAGGTGGGAGGTAGAGCAGGATGGTAGGTAAGAGGGAGGTATTAGAGTGGTAGGGTGTTAAGCAGGATGGTAGGTAAGGAGTGAGGTAGGTAGGGAGGTAGGGTGAAGCAGGATGGTAGGTAAGAGGGAGGTAGGTAGGGAGGTAGGGAGTAGAGGTAAAGAATTGTAGGTGGGTGGTTTTCAATTAGTAGGATGGTAGGTAAGGGGGTAGGTAGGTAGGGAGGTGGATGGAAGGATGGATGGTATGAATAAGGAGGGAGGGAGGTCTGTGTTAGTAGCCAGATGGTAGGTAAGGAGGGAGGCAGGTAGGGAGGTAGGGTGTTAGTAGGATGGTAGGTAAAGGGGGTACAGGTGTTAGTAGTGGTTAAAATATAAGGTCCTTTACCCCAACACCTTCCGGCACAACCGCACAAGTGCAGGCCTAGGTAAGGAGGGAGGGAGGAAGGGTCCAGTAGGATTTAATAAGGAGGTAGTGTAGGTAGGGCACGGGCCAGGGAGTTAGTAGGATCACCTGAGGTACACCTGAGGCTGGGTACTAGGTAGGGAGGTAGGGTGTTAGTAGGATGGTAGGTAAGGAGGGAGGTAGGTAGGGAGGTAGGGTGTTAGTAGGATGGTAGGTAAGGAGGGAGGTAGGTAGGGAGGTAGGGTGTTAAGCAGGATGGTAGGTAAGGAGGGAGGTAGGTAGGGAGGTAGGGTGTTAAGTAGGATGGTAGGTAAGGAGGGAGGGAGGTAGGGTGTTAGTAGGATGGTAGGTAAGGAGGGAGGTAGGTAGGGAGGTAGGGTGTTAGTAGGATGGTAGGTAAGGAGGGAGGTAGGTAGGGAGGTAGGGTGTTAGTAGGATGGTAGGTAAGGGGGTAGGTAGGTAGGGTGTTAGTAGGATGGTAGATAAGGAGGGAGGGAGGTAGGGTGTTAGTAGGATGGTAGGTAAGGAGGGAGGGAGGTAGGGTGTTAGTAGGATGGTAGGTAAGGAGGGAGGGAGGTAGGGTGTTAGTAGGATGGTAGGTAAGGAGGGAGGTAGGTAGGGAGGTAGGGTGTTAGTAGGATGGTAGGTAAGGAGGGAGGTAGGTAGGGAGGTAGGGTGTTAGTAGGATGGTAGGTAAGGAGGGAGGTAGGTAGGGAGGTAGGGTGTTAGTAGGATGGTAGGTAAGGGGGTAGGTAGGGTGTTAGTAGGATGGTAGGTAAGGGGGTAGGTAGGGTGTTAGCAGGATGGTAGGTAAGGAGGGAGGTAGGTAGGGAGGTAGGGTGTTAGTAGGATGGTAGGTAAGGGGGTAGGTAGGGTGTTAGTAGGATGGTAGGTAAGGGGGTAGGTAGGTAGGGAGGTAGGGTAAATTGTGTGGTTTGAGACAGGACCAGCCAATCAGAGGAGGCATGGGCTGCTGCTGGTTAAGGTGGGGCGGGTTACTGCTCCTCGACCGCAGGGCTGGAGACGATGTTGGAGCAGCCGGACAGACTGGAACTACTACGCCCTGCGGGAGGCTGATAAACGAGCCCCTCATGTATCCGGTCCTCCTCAAATCGAACAGTAAACGATGAGAACCCAAACATGATATGACCACAGCACTACAGTCGTGGTACTGGCCCCATGCCTACAGCCGCACTACCGCGGCGGTGCTGTGTGTCACTGCTGTGTTATACTGGTGTTACTGGTGTTACTGGTAGGTTGTCCATGCTGACCTCGTTATCAGAGACTCGATGGTAGTTGACCTCATACAGGATGATCATGCCGTTTGGCGCTTTCGGCTCCTGCCACTTAATGTACACAAACTCCGGCTCTTCCGGAAGGATCTCATGCGTCACGGGGCCCAAAATATTATCCGCTTTTTCTACAGACAAACATCAAAAGACAGACATTTAATAACCGCAATACAGAGTAATAAACAACAACAGCAACAACAACAGACAGGCATCTGTAAATGGGAGACTTCAATCCAGCTCCAATGGTAGTTTTGAGGCTGGTTGATGGACACTGACCCTCGGGCATGGTGCGAGCAGTGACGTAGGTGGCCATGCTGCAGTAGGCGATGTCGCTGAGGTGATTGCAGGCCTGGATCTCAATCTGGTAGCTGGTGAAGTGATGAAGGTTGGAGATGACGATGGACTCCTTCGAGCTAACAGTCATCACCACCTTCCTCTTCTCGTCCTCTGGTCCCAGGGTGGGGGCGGAGACATTGGGAAAACTAGGGGGCGTGACTAAGACAGTGGAGTGGGTGGAGTTAGCTATTCCCAATGATCGGCGACGACGGGAGGGTCTAAAGAGGAGAACAGGGAGAAAGGGGGAGGGAGAGGGAGAGAGAGAGGGGTAGAGAGAGAAAGAGAGATAGAGGGAGAGAGGGAGAGAGAGCGGGAGACAGAGAGAGAGAGAGAGAGAGAGAGAGACAAAGAGAGATGGTCAAGAAAGAGAATAAGAGGACATCGGCTTTGCAGGAGCTCAGGGGCTCACAAGTACATCCAGACCCCTGTGACTGAGCCGTACCTCCACCAGCAGCAGTAACAGCTGCAGATTCAGCTACTTCCTTCACACTATGGTCTTTGGCCACGCCCACATGCAGTCCCTCCTTTTAGCCAATCATTAACATCTGCTCTGGAGCCATTTTCCACACTTGGAACGAGACATTCCCTGCACCTGCACTTGATCCCCTTTCCTCAAAACTGTTGGCTGTCCCTTTAAACCCCCACAACCACCCCAAGCTCCATCTCCAACTACCACCAACCACCAGCACACACCAGTAGATGGCGCCAACCACGGCAGAATAACCAGCCAGGACCAGTGGCTTTTATAACAGGACACCACCAGAGGGCACCATTACCGCTCAGAGACTTCCCCAGAGGCAGTGAGGCAGCTACTTTCACTGGGTGCACTGGCGGTTTCAATCAAACGCTAATGAGTTTTGGCCTCTAGCAGGGACATTACACCCCGGCCAATAAAAACAGGAGGAGAGGAAAGGCCTGAGATGATGTGGCAAGATACGGTCAACATACCAAACCGCAGCACCGCCAGTCACATTCCACTCACCGGCCACTTTATCAGAAACACCTACCTTCTACTTCCACTCACTGGCCACTTTATCAGAAACACCAACATTCTACTTCCACTCACTGGCCACTTTATTAGAAACACCAACATTCTACTTCCACTCACTGGCCACTTTATTAGAAACACCAACTTTCTACTTTTACTCACCGGCCACTTTATCAGAAACACCTACCTTCTACTTCCACTCACTGGCCATTTTATTAGAAACACCAACCATGGGTTTCCACTAACTGGCCACTTTATTAGAAACACCTACCTTCTACTTTTACTCACTAGCCACTTTATTAAAAACACCAACTTTCTGCTTCAGCCCTGGCCACTTTATTGGAAACACTGTCCTTGTGGCTCCACTATGTGAGTGTACGGTTCCAGACTGTAGTCCGTCTGTGCTCTTAAGTGGCCAGGCAGCGCTTATAAACAAGCTCCCTAAAAAGAGAAGCTTTTTAATCCGGCTGGGATTTTACAGCGGCGCAGACGGAGAACTCCCAGCGGCGTGTAAATGAGCAGAGCAGGAGAGCAGGAGAGGAAGTGTGTGCTGACGTCAGGAGCAGAGAGGCTCTCCCAGGTGGCCTCCCGAACCGTCTCTCTCCCTCTTCCTGATTGGCATTGCGTGATCTGCAGCACTTGCACCTCGTTCAGGCTACTGTAACCCGCTGAGTGATCTCGGCAGGAAGCGGAGAGGAGCTACAGTCAGTGCTGGCTCTCTTCAAGACCCCCTTCTCCAACAAAAGACCCTCTGTACTATTAAAGCTGTGGTTCTGAAAGTAACAGCCTACAGCAGACCCGGGGCTAATGGTCTGTGAGTAACACCGCCACTCTCCCTAACCCAGCCAGGTCCAGCTGCACCTTCCCAACTCCAGCTGCTCCCAACGCAGGGCCTGACCTTATGACCCCTATCAAAGAGACACGAGTCTCTCTCATGTTCATCTACTCTAACCAACGAGCCGTGTCTGAGCAGAACAGGTGACAACAAACTCCTAACCACCACCTGGAACACCTGGTAGACCCACCAGCACTGTCCCTGTCATATAAACATCAGAGGACATCAAACTCCATTCTCCCTTCGGATCTGAGAACCTCCACAGGTGTTCCTGGCCATCCTTCTTCCACTGGGAGGAGACACCTCAACACTATGGAGGTCTGAAAGGAGGTGTGGCTGTTCAAGAAGCTCCTCACCTACCCTGTGCTCCCACTCACTGGCCACTTTATTAGAAACACCTACCCTGAGCTTCCTCTCACTGGCCACTTTATTAGAAACACCTACCCTGAGCTTCCTCTCACTGGCCACTTTATTAGAAACACCTACCCTGTGCTTCCACTCACTGGCCACTTTATTGGAAACACCAACCCTGTGCTTCCACTCACTGGCCACTTTATTGGAAACACCAACCCTGTGCTTCCACTCACTGGCCACTTTATTGGAAACACCAACCCTGTGCTTCCACTCACTGGCCACTTTATTGGAAACACCAACCCTGAGCTTCCTCTCACTGGCCACATTATTAGAAACGCCTACCCTGAGCTTCCTCTCACTGGCCACTTTATTGGAAACACCAACCCTGTGCTTCCACTCACTGGCCACTTTATTGGAAACACCAACCCTGAGCTTCCTCTCACTGGCCACATTATTAGAAACACCATCTGTGTGCTTCCACTCACTGGCCACTTTATTAGAAACACCAACCCTGTTCTTCCTCTCACTGGCCACATTATTAGAAACACCAGCTGTGTGCTTCCACTCACTGGCCACTTTATTAGAAACACCTACCCTGAGCTTCCTCTCACTGGCCACTTTATTAGAAACGCCTACCCTGTGCTTCCACTCACTGGCCACTTTATTAGAAACACCAACCCTGTGCTTCCACTCACTGGCCACTTTATTAGAAACACCTACCCTGAGCTTCCTCTCACTGGCCACTTTATTGGAAACACCAACCCTGTGCTTCCACTCACTGGCCACTTTATTAGAAACGCCTACCCTGTGCTTCCACTCACTGGCCACTTTATTAGAAACACCAACCCTGTGCTTCCACTCACTGGCCACTTTATTAGAAACACTTACCCTGAGCTTCCTCTCACTGGCCACTTTATTAGAAACATCAACTTTCTACTTTTACTCACTGGCCACTTTATTAGAAACGCCTACCCTGTGCTTCCACTCACTGGCCACTTTATCAGAAACACTGTCCTTATAGCTGAGGTGTCCTCACTAACATCTAACTAAGAAGCTGTTTCCGGTATCAGCGCTGTCGAGCGAGCTGAGCCAATACCAACACCCCTGCAGCCTGCTGATTGGTTGGAGAGAGAATCGCCAGAAGCTGTTCTCCAGGTCACCACCAACCCTCTGGTATTACTTAGAACAGAGAACGCTAAACCAACTTCTGAGACCGAACTTTCTCCCGGTTTGGGGAGTGGACACCCTGAACACTCAAGCGTCTGAGCTCCTGACCAATCCGAGCTGGTCAGCAGGTCAACTGACAACCTTAACGCTGCACCCCTGTTCTGCACATGTCAGGGAGTTGACCAGTGAGAGGGTGATGTCATACTTGGGCTCGAAGACCTCGTTGTGGATGTAGTTCTCGAAGGTCTTCCGGAACTCCGTCTCCTCGGCCTCCTTCTTCAGCTGAGTCTCGGTTTTGGGGCAGGCACAGCAGCTGCTGGTCTGGCTCTGCTCCTCCGTCTGGTTCCACTTCTGCTCCTCCTCTGTGCTGTACTGCGTGGGGGTCCGTGACGGCAGCTTCATTCCTGCAGGGCCCACACAGGACACACGGGTTAGGGCTGAATGTGGCTTTCGGTTCAGCAACGTCACAACAGCTACCGTTCAGGAACCTCGCGCTGTGAACTGTGAGGACGTTCAAACTAGGATGGAGAAACACGCGAGGGTCCAGATACATCAACCTTCACTCGCTTACAGTGGTCTGAATAAACCCACTGGTGTGAGGGGCTTCCTTTAAGAGCTCAGCCAGGATTGGTCCAGCCATGATTAGACCAGCCCACTAATGAAGATAGGGGGGGGCACTGCTTTCAGAGTCTAACAAGCATTATTGGTTATATGGTGAAAACAAAAACAAATACTGCCTCAGCAGACCCCAACTTCACTATTATTATTATTATTATTATTATTATTATTACTGTTATTATTACTATTATTATTATTGTATTGTTATTATTATTATTATTATGATTATCATAATGATAATAATAATAATAATAATAATAATATGATAATAATAATAATTATTATTATAATTATCATCATTATTATAACAATTATTGTTATTATTACTATTACTATTATTATTATTATCATTGCTATTACTATTATTACTATTATTATTATTACTATTATCATTATTTCTATTATTAGTATTATTAATTATCTTTATTATTATAATAGTTATTATTATTAATATTATTATTACTACTACTATTATTATAGTAATAGTAATTATTACAATTATTATTATCATTATTGATATTGTTATATTATTATTGTTATATCATTATGATGATGATGATTATTATATTATATTATACAGTGCATTATTATTATTATGATTATTTTTTATTATTTTTTATTTATATATATTGCTATACTATTATTATATTAACTATTCTTATATTAATTATTATTATTATTATTATTATTATTATTGTTATTGTTGTTGTTATACTGTGCCACATTAATTAATGCCCTAGATGTTGGGTCACAGTATAATTTCACACCTCTGATCAGCTGGAACAGAGAACTGTTCAGCTCCATCCAGAACTGAGTATGCTAATGCTAGCTACCAGGTTAGCATAGCCACTTGTGTCGCCCTTGGGAAACCAGAACCACCTGAGCTCTGATGCTACTCTCCTGGCTTTCTCAGGGTGCTTTATCTGGCTGCGTCTTCTGAACGGACCTGGCGTACCTCACGTGCCAAAAGCCGTGTCGGGTCGAGCCGTACCGCACAGTGGAAAAGTAGCTTGGGGCGGACGGGAAGTGGAAACCTGTCGCCGCCTCGGTTTACTGTTTAATGGTGGTTGTCATAGCGTGTTGATTTTATGAGCTGCATGTCACAAACGTAATGAACTGGTTGCTGGTTTTGGCTGTGTAAACATATCAGACCTTCGTCTGGTCTGATTACGCACATCAGCCTACTCCATATCAGAGGCTGCAGGAACGCAAGGTCTCACCCTTCTGGCAGTAGTCGAACTTGTACAGCTCGCTGTCCTCCTCCTGCTTCTGGTAGGCCACGCGGTAGTGAGTGATGTTGCCGTTGGGGTCAGCAGGAGGTTTCCACTTCAGGATGATCTGCGAGGAAGAGTTTGAGGAGGAGATCGGATCCAGAGGAACGGACGGGCCTGTAACGAGAGAACCAGTGTAGAAGAGTCCATCTCAGAAACAGAGTGTTTAGGGGCACATGGTTATTAGTGTATATGGTATATATCACCACGGTAACATACGCTATAGGGCTATACTACATAATCATTCATGATCAGGCATGGTCATTTATGGTCATTCATAATTAATCGTGGTCGTTCATGGTCATTTGTGGTCATTAAATGTCATTCGTGGTCATTAATGGCCATTTGTTGTCATTTATGTCATTAGCAGTCATTTAGGGTCATTGGTAATCATTCATGGTCACTCGTGGTCACTCATGGTCACTCATCAATGTGGTTGTTCATTTAAACCGGTTTAAGGATCTCAGTCAACTGATGGGACTCGGGATGGGCCCTAACAGTACTGTTATCACATGGGTAGAGCGCTTTAAACCAATCAGATGGTGTGGGCGGAGCCAACTGCTATAATACTGCATAATCAAAGAAGGACGTGAAGGTGAGGCTCACGAGTGGCGTTGGTCCTGACGTAGATGATCTCGCTCTTGGCTCCGTGGACCTGGTGCTCGTCGGAGACGGAGAGCTGAGTTTTGACCATGATGGCGTACTGCGTCCAGGGCTTCAGGGGCATGAGGATGCAGCCCGGTTCCTTCCTCGCGTCGCCCGCCCGCTGCGGCGGCTCCACGTCCATAATCACCCAGCTGTTAGAGCCGCACGCGTCCTGCCCGTCGAACTCCGTCACGTTTTTATACGGCCTGGAAAGAGAGGGGGCTTTACGAATCTGCGCTGCAGAGCTCAGAGCTCAAAACCCCACCGCCCGGAACCAGGCCCGCCACCCTCCGCCACCCTCCGCCACTCACGCTTCCTTATAGAGCACCATGAAGCCCAGCAGGTCTCTGAAATCCGGTGGCCAGAACGGCTCCCACATCACCAGGATCTTTTTGGATGAGGTGCGAATGTTGGTGAACTTCAGCACACGGTTTTCACCTGAAAGACAAAATCAGAACCCAGTGTTCCTAAAGTCAGGGATCGTATCTGAGACCCAGATTCAGAGTTCTGTTAATAACCACACTAACAGGCCTCCTTTATGAGGAAGTTCAACCATCAGGAATACCCGCTGCTGGAATTCCTTCTGTGCTTTTGGATAGTGTGCTACAGGTGTGTGAGACAGATATCAGGTTATAAACACCATTCCTGTAACTTCCTGTCCCTGCTTAGCGCCAGGGTCCCTGACTCATGCCCAGCTCTGGGGTCCCTGACTCATGCCTATCGCCGAGGTCCCTGACTCCTGCCCAGCGCCGGGGTCCCTGACTCCTGCCCAGCGCCGGGGTCCCTGACTCATGCCCAGCGCCGGGGTCCCTGACTCCTGCCCAGCGCCGGGGTCCCTGACTCATGCCCAGCGCCGGGGTCCCTGACTCATGCCCAGTGCTGGGGTCCCTGACTCATGCCCAGCGCCGGGGTCCCTGACTCATGCCCAGTGCTGGGGTCCCTGACTCATGCCCAGTGCTGGGGTCCCTGACACCTGCCCAGCGCCGGGGTCCCTGACTCATGCCCAGCGCTGGGGTCCTGGACACCTGCCCAGCGCCGGGGTCCCTGACTCATGCCCAGTGCTGGGGTCCCTGTTTTAGTTCGGTGTAATGATTCGCGCTATGCTGTGAGCCACATTCAGGCAGGGCGGTGCAGCCTTACAGGATGCCTGGTCTCCGTTGGTGCGGATGGCGATGTCGTTCTTGGTGTGCCGGTCTTTGGTTCCCGTCACCTCCTCCATCTTGCGGATTTCGGACAGGCAGAGTTTAGCGTTGTAGTGGAAGAACATGCGGCCCTGCTGGATGGTCAGATTGTGCTTGGACCAATCCCACAACTGACGCAGATTCTGGTTGTCCAGGGCATAGAAGGAGTAGTTCCTAATAAATAAATAAATACATACATACATACATACATAAATAAAGACTATTTGATATCATACACTCTACAGATCATTTCCTCATTCTCATAATTATATAACTTACATATTCATTTTAAATGTATTTAATCATTATTCAGTATCCACTATGAATTATTCAGCATCCACTATGAATTATTCAGCATCTACTATGAATTATTCAGTATCCACTATGAATTATTCAGCATCTACTATGAATTATTCAGCATCTACTATGAATTATTCAGCATCTACTATGAATTATTCAGTATCTACTATTAATTATTCAGCATCTACTATGAATTATTCAGTATCCACTACGAATTATTCAGTATCTACTATTAATTATTCAGCATCTACTATTAATTATTCAGCATCCACTATGAATTATTCAGCATCTACTATGAATTATTCAGCATCTACTATTAATTATTCAGCATCCACTATGAATTATTCAGCATCTACTATGAATTATTCAGCATCTACTATGAATTATTCAGTATCCACTATGAATTATTCAGTATCCACTATGAATTATTCAGTATCTACTATGAATTATTCAGCATCCACTATGAATTATTCAGCATCTACTATGAATTATTCAGTATCTACTATTAATTATTCAGCATCTACTATGAATTATTCAGTATCCACTACGAATTATTCAGTATCTCCTATTAATTATTCAGCATCTACTATTAATTATTCAGCATCCACTATGAATTATTCAGCATCTACTATGAATTATTCAGCATCTACTATTAATTATTCAGCATCCACTATGAATTATTCAGCATCTACTATGAATTATTCAGTATCTACTATTAATTATTCAGCATCTACTATGAATTATTCAGTATCCACTACGAATTATTCAGTATCTCCTATTAATTATTCAGCATCCACTATGAATTATTCAGCATGTACTATGAATTATTCAGCATCTACTATGAATTATTCAGCATCTACTATTAATTATTCAGCATCCACTATGAATTATTCAGCATCTACTATGAATTATTCAGCATCTACTATGAATTATTCAGTATCCACTATGAATTATTCAGTATCCACTATGAATTATTCAGCATCCACTATGAATTATTCAGCATCTACTATGAATTATTCAGTATCTACTATGAATTATTCAGCATCTACTATGAATTATTCAGCATCCACTATGAATTATTCAGCATCTACTATGAATTATTCAGTATCTACTATGAATTATTCAGCATCTACTATGAATTATTCAGCATCTACTATGAATTATATAGTATCTACTATGAATTATTCAGCGTACCCGACTTCCTGCGTCTCCCCGCGGATCAGGCGAAGTTTGCGGAGGAAGGACAGAGAGACGAGGGCGTACGCCCTGCGGATGGTCAGGTAACCCGTGATCTCCTCCAGCTGACCCAGGTTAGCCTCCAGCTCCGCCGCTATGTTATCTGAGGACCAGAGGGAGGCGTTTAGGGGTGTGAGGACGGGATGGTGTGACCTGCAGCTGCTCCTACACCAGACCAAACGATCACATGGTGGACGAGAAGAGGCAGCGACAGAGGCGACGTCACAAATCATCATCACCATGACAACACCTGAGCTGTACTCGTGGACTCGCGCCATCTTTCTGGCTAGCAGGTAGCTTTCTGGCGCATCATAGCTGAACTGGGGAGGCTCTGAGCCACTATCTGGTACTGCTATTCTACACTGCGCGGCTAATTCCGCTCACCGTACAGCGATATTAGCTAAAGGCTAACTTCATTTTAGCTGGGAACGTTGTGTAAAAGGCCGTGTCCTCTCTGAGTGTCCTCCAGATTCCCTCGCTGGTGTCGTCAGTTTAATGAAAGATCAATTTACAGTCCGGGACATCGCGAGCTCATCCTCATTTTTGCAAATGCAGCTGACCATTAGTTTCCACCGACCAGGCCACAGGACCAGGACTGGAGCTGGTCACTACAGATACCATCTCTAACTGCTGGTTGTGTCACGTCCCCAATTTCAGACATTAAGTTAATTACAGTGTCGTGCGAGAGAAGTTACAACATAACGACATTCTGAACTTTAATTCTGGATCGGCCCAAAGTCATAACACAGAAAACATGCACCGCGGCAAAACTACAGGTCCCAATTACACAGGCCGTGAGGTTCCTCAAGGGTCAGTACTGGGATCCTTATATCTCCAGCCTCTTTACTGATGACACCAATAAACAGAAGTCAGGAATTAATCTCGTCTACAGACTCTTACTCATTACTGATCTCGGGTTCAAATAAACATACAACATAGAACAGAACAGTTTTGTCCATATAATGCGAATAAATAAACAAATACATAAATAAATAAATTTAAATGAATAAATAAATGAATAAAAAGTATAAATAAATGAACAAATAAATAAATACATGAAAAAATAAATAAATAAATGAATAAAATGTATAAATAAATGAACAAATACTTTAACAATAAATAAACAAACAAAAAAACTAACAAATAAATGAATGAATGATTAAAAGAACAAACAAATAAATAAATAAATAAATAAAATCAGTACAAGGAACAGTAGTTAAATGGTGTCTCTGGTGTAAATAACTCTATAATAACTCTATAATAATAATAACTATATGTGGAAGGTGGGAATTAAACCCCAGGGGTTGGTGTTTATACTCACTCCCTCCGCGGATTTTGATGACCAGGCTGCCATTGAGGACGGTGCAGCCCCGCAGAGCCTGAGCCGCAGTGACCGAGTCTATGGTCTGCACTCCAGTACACAGCTTCGGACAGAGCCCGGCGCAGGGCGTACAGTTCAGCCTGCAGCACAGACAAACAGAGACGGACACGTTAAGGACGAACCCGGACGTCCCCATGGAGAAACACTGAGCGGTGCAACGTCATCACACATGAGCCTCACCACGTGACCAACGCCTAGCGTGGGCATAAGGACCCCAGCACCGGCATGCGCTGCAGCGACACCGCATTGTCTGGAGTGATAGAGCTCCATCTAATAGCTCACTAATCCTCCACCAAATCCTCACAGCAATGTTCAACATCAGTACCTGACATCACTAATATTCAATCAAATCCTCACAACAATGTTAAACATCGGTAACTGACCTCACTAATATTCAACCAGATCCTCACAGCGATGTTCAGTGTGTGTGTGTGTGTGTGTGTGTGTGCGCGTCTGTGTAAGTGAGTGAGTGAGTGTGTGTCTGTGTGTGTGTGTGTGTTTTTGTGTCTGTATGTGTGTGTGTATGTATGTATGTATGTATGTGTGTGTGTGTGTGTGTGTGTGTGTATGTGTGTGTATGTACGTGTGTATATATGTAGTGTGTGTGTGTGTGTGTGTGTGTATGTGTGTGTGTCTCTGTGTGTGTGTGTGTCTCTGTGTGTGTATGTATATGTGTGTGTGTGTATGTGTGTGTGTGTGTGGGCGTGTGTGTGTGTGTGTGTATATATGTGTATATATGTGTGTGTGTGTGTGTGTGTGTATATATGTGTGTGTGTGTGTGTGGGCGTGTGTGTGCGGAGTTACGCTGCTGCTAGTTTTCTCCATTCAGGATTTCATTAAGGAAAAGCAGAGCGAGTGTCCTGGGAAAACAGGAACGCTGCTTCATTCACTAATGAGCTCATCCCATGCCTCTCCATCCCTCTCTCCCTCTCTCCCTCTCCAAAGAGCCTAATCCCACTTCTCAATTCCATTTCCAATTTAGGCATCACATCGTACTGCACCGAGCCCCAGGCCTACAGTCCACCCACAACGGAGCAGCTGACCCCGCAAAAACAAACATGGGGCAGGACTACTTCAGCCGGACCACACAAGACCCTCGCTAAAGACAGGAGACCACACTGGATTCAGGACCCTGCTTTATGTCGCCGTGCTCGGTCTCGTTGGGTCACCAGTTTACCCAGACACAGTGAGGAGAAACAGGACACACGGGAACAGGGATTAGCCATGGGTGGGCTCTGCATGGTCTCTTTGTTGGAGGTGCGGATCCCTGACAAGTGGATAAGCTCTGCCCTGCTCAACGGGAACGCTAGACGGTGGCTCAGACACAGCAGTGTCCACTCACTGTCCACTCTATTAGACACTCCTATAGCTCATCTGCTGCTGCACAGTGCAGCGTTGGTCATCCTCTAGTCCTCCATCAGTGGACACAAGACACTGCCCCACAGGACACTGCCCCACAGGACGCTACCCACAGGACGCTACCCACAGGACGTTGCCCTACAGGACGCTACCCACAGGACGCTGCCCACAGGACGCTGCCCCACAGGACGCTACCCACAGGACGCTACCCACAGGACGCTGCCCACAGGACGCTGCCCACAGGACGCTGCCCCACAGGACGCTGCCCACAGGACGCTGCCCACAGGACGCTACCCACAGGACGCTGCCCACAGGACGCTACCCACAGGACGCTGCCCTACAGGACGCTACCCACAGGACGCTGCCCACAGGACGCTGCCCACAGGACGCTGCCGGCTGGATAGTTTTAGTTCTCAGTCCAGAAGTGACACTGAGGTGTCCAGCAGCACTGCTGTGTCTGATCCACTCACACCAGCACCACACACACTAACACCACCACCACCACGTCAGTGTCACTGCAGTGCTGAGAATGATCCACCACCCACATAGTAGCTGGTCAAGCACAATTCCGGGGACAGTGCCCCCTGCTGGAGCCCAACGACCTACATGCTAACAGTGCCCCCTGCTGGAGCCCAACGACCTACATGCTAACAGTGCCCCCTGCTGGAGCCCAACGAACTGCAGAGTTGCTGTCCGGATGGTAATACATTCTGATCTCTTTGGGTTACTCACGTGGAGTCGACGATGGTGTATCCGGAGGGGCATTCTGGGATGCAGGCTCCGTTATGAATGACGTATTGGTGGCAGTCGCTGCTCTTCTTCTGCTTGCACTGGTTGTGGAGGTCCTGGCAGAAGGCGAAGGAGACGCAGCGCCAGCCTTTAAAGGTGTAGTATCCAGACGGGCAGTGCTCCACACACGTGTGGTGGTGGAGGAGGTTCCGGCAGGCCACGCAGGCGCTGGCGTTCCCCGGCTCGGAGCAGCCTCCCAGACACTGGTCATGGCAGCAGAGGCCGTTGTGGGTGCACGCTCGGTGTTTACACACAGACGGACAGACTGACAGGAAGAGAGAGAGAGAGAGAGAGAGAGAGAGAGAGAGAGAGAGAGAGAGAGAGAGAGAGAGAGAGAGAGAGAGAGAGAGAGTGTTAGTCTTTCATTCATTAAAGCTTCATTTTCCAGATTTTCCATCATAAACATTCCATATACACTCAGAAGACGCGTGCAGGTTCACTGGTGGGTTAGATAGTCAATACAGTGTCTATATGTGTGTTCTAGATATGGAGAACCCTGGTTCCCATCACCACCACTGTACAGAACATTTGAACCACCTCACACCAAACCCTCTCTCACTCACTCTGTACACACCTCACACCAAACCCGCTCTCACTCACTCTGTACACACCTCACACCAAACCCTCTCTCCCTCACTCTGTACACACCTCACACCAAACCCGCTCTCCCTCACTCTGTACACACCTCACACCAAACCCTCTCTCCCTCACTCTGTACACACCTCACACCAAACCCTCTCTCCCTCACTCTGTACACACCTCACACCAAACCCTCTCTCCCTCACTCTGTACACACCTCACACCAAACCCTCTCTCACTCACTCTGTACACACCTCACACCAAACCCGCTCTCCCTCACTCTGTACACACCTCACACCAAACCCTCTCTCCCTCACTCTGTACACACCTCACACCAAACCCTCTCTCCCTCACTCTGTACACACCCTCACACCAAACCCTCTCTCCCCCTCACTCTGTACACACCTCACACCAAACCCCTGCTCTCCCTCACACTGTACACACTTCACACCAAACCCTCACTCCCTCACTCTGTACCACCCTCACACAAAACACTATATCCCTCACTCTGTACACACCTCACACCAAACCCTCTCTCCCTCACTCTGTACACACCTCACACCAAACCCGCTCTCACTCACTCTGTACACACCTCACACCAAACCCTCGCTCCCGCACTCTGTACACACACCTCACACCAAACCCTCTCTCACTCACTCTGTACACACTCACACCAAACCTCTCTCCCTCACTCTGTACACGCCTCACACCAACCCCTCTAGCCCTCACTCTGTACACACCTCACACCAAACCCTCTCTCCCTCACTCTGTACACACCTCACACCAAACCCGCTCTCACTCCCTCTGTACACACCTCACACCAAACCCTCTCTCCCTCACTCTGTACACACCTCACACCAAACCCGCTCTCCCTCACTCTGTACACACCTCACACCAAACCCTCTCTCCCTCACTCTGTACACACCTCACACCAAACCCTCTCTCACTCACTCTGTACACACCTCACACCAAACCCTCTCTCCCTCACTCTGTACACACCTCACACCAAACCCTCTCTCCCTCACTCTGTACACACCTCACACCAAACCCGCTCTCACTCACTCTGTACACACCTCACACCAAACCCTCTCTCCCTCACTCTGTACACACACCTCACACCAAACCCGCTCTCCCTCACTCTGTACACACCTCACACCAAACCCTCTCTCACTCACTCTGTACACACCTCACACCAAACCCTCTCTCACTCACTCTGTACACACCGCACACCAAACCCTGAGAGGGGACTCTGAAGAGTCTCAGTCACGCGGCCAGACTGCTGCACACAACATCAAACTCTCTGACCTCAAAATAACAACAGTAAAGATGCTGGTAAAGCTGATGGTGATCTAACGGCAGTCTGATGTAATGATCTAATCCCTCTATTAACTCCACAGGAAGGGGAGCTAGAACATGTGAGGAACCGTGTGGACAGACTTGTTACAGGACTGGATCAGGCTCAGCCTCCCCCCCAACGTTACCGCACCCCCCCTCCACTTAAATATCCCACCCAGCGATTTCTGGTCAGGTTTTACAGCAGTGATATCTGGAAATGAGGATGAAGGACAGCATGATGTCCTGGTAACAAGCTGTTCTGAGCCAAACACATGCGGGAGGTGTGGAGCTGCACGATACGGACCAAACACAAGCACTGCAATTACACCTCAAACCCTGCACTTCCAAAAGAGGACGGGAAAACGGGCCAATTCCCAAATCCTAAACTGTTACGGAACAGACTCATTAATATTCACACCCCCAACACTTCCACACAACCACAACGGAGCTACAGAACCAACACGGTGGACCATGTGGAGAACTCCAGCGTTCCAGGCTGGGAAGGGGATGTCGGCACTTTCCGTTACCTTCCCGAGGATCCCACCTGTCAGCGGTACATGGTGGATGTTCATCTTTAACCCAGGCTGGAGTTCTTCCTGTTCACCAGCTTCCTAATCCCAATGTTCCGTTCCACCTTAAATGCTGCAGCCTGTACAGGCACCAGAATGTCCTGCAACACCATTTAAGGTGGAACAGAAAATTCCCAAACCAGCCTGGAGAACAGGAACTCCAGCTCCCACATCTTTAACTGGATCCCGGAACGTTAATCCTGCAGTCTGAACATTCCACTCCGGACAGATTCCCAAACCTCTCTGGACACTATGGAGCAGCTCCGCTCAGCGTCTGACCCTGAAGAGACTAAAGAGAGGAGCAGCTCCACCTTTATTAGCACCACCACCCCAACAGCAGCCTGTAAGTAGCAGCCATGCTGTGTGATTGTATCCGTGTGTGCCGGTTGGAGCAGATCATCTTAAACTGAGAGCTCCATAGTGAGGATCAGCTTTAATCTACTGTGTGTTGGTTTCCAGAGGAAGCTAGTAGCTAGCACAGGGAACGTTAGCTACTAGCATTAGCTCCTAGTAACTAGCATAGCTAACTAAACAGTATGAGGGCGGAGCTTATTTACACAGAGGCTCATTTTATTTAGTCTGTTTCCACATGGTGCTTCTGTGTGATTATTGTGGGTGGCGTCTTGAGGTAAACCAGCCAATCAGAGCAGAGCTCAATTAAATATTCATGAGGAGCTCACCAAAACAGGACCTTCCAAACATTCCAGGACCAAACCACAGAGTGAAAATGGGCGTGTAGAGCCGCGTCTGGGTGCTGTTCACCCCAAAGAGCGTACCTTCTCTGTAGAGCATCAGAGAACAGCTTAACTCCTGCACTGAGACGTGATTTAATCTGAAGAGGATGAAACATCACCAGCCCTATCACAGCCCGGTAAACAGCCCGGACTGACCAGCCCTCAGGCTCCCGGAGAGCAAAGGCCGCTACACTCATAATGATTAACAATCAATATATCGGCCACGTCCGTCAATCAGCACGGTCAGTCTGACGGCGCTGTGCGGCTGAACACGCAGCTCACAGTCCGGCCGTAAATCTGCTGGACTTCATTAGTGTCATAAAACCACTCCGTCATGTGACGATGGGTCGGCCCCGCTGGAGCAAAACAACATGGACCCCTCCGGCTGAGAGCAGGCCAGGGCAGGCCAGAGCAATGCCTGAGTGAAAACAGAGGGGGGGGGTAGCAAGAAAGACAAAGGAAAGAAAAAGAGTAGAGAGAGAGAGAGAGAGAGAGAGAGAGAGAGAGAGAGGGAGTGAGAAAGAGAGAGGGAGTGAGAGAGAGAGAGGGAGTGAGAGAGAGAGAGAGAGAGAGAGAGAGAGAGAGAGAGAGAGAGAGAGAGAGAGAGAGAGAGAGAGAGAGAGAGAGAGAGAGAGAGAGAGAGAGAGAGGGAGTAAGAGAGAGAGAGAGAGAGAGAGAGAGATAAAGAGAGAAAGAGAGCGAGAGAGAGAGAGAGAGAGAGAAAAAGAGAAAGAGACAGAGAGAGAGAGACACACGGGGGCAGCAGAGGTGGAGGTGAGAGAGTTCAAGATGTCCCCAATGATTGGACCGGCAGACAACGGCAGGTTGGGAGGGGTAAAGGAGGACAAGTCAAAAAAGGATCTATTACAAATACTGCTCCAATAAATAAACAAATAAAATCAATCAATTAATTAATAATCAATTCACTGCACATATAATATCAACTGGCATTAGCATATATAATATTTCTAATTAATACAGATGTTAGGATATTGTGTTTATGCTGTATTTATTTATAAACTTTTCAAGTCTTTATGCCTTAATAAGCTTTAAACCACCAAACCGGTGATAATATAATATAATATAATATAATATAATATAATATAATATAATATAATATAATATAATATACCTCACTCTGATATTAATATCCTACAACAATCCTATAATAATAAACATATTTATTAAAAATGTTGTTTTGTTATTATTATTATTATTATTATTATATAGAGGATCTTCTAGAACATATGAAACACGCTGTGTTCCCCCTGCACCGTATCTACACAGACCCTGATCCTGATCCTGCAGGATTCCGCCCCACAGTTCTGCTGCAGCCCGAGATCCGCCCTCACCCTCAGCCAATGTGTTTGCTGTCCGTGGAAGGCAGCCATTCAGTGGCCTCTTCCAGTGAAGAGAATGAGCCGCCCATACTTAACCCCTCACACGCCACACACACACACGCACACACACACACGCACACGCACACTCACACACAGAGAGAGAGCAGAGTTCAGGGGAATCGGAGAGAGCAGTGAAGACGAGGCTGCTGTTAGACCCACTGCTCTGCTTCTCCTGAGTCTTCAACAAAGACACACCGCCACCCCCTAAACACCCCCCAACGGCACACCCCCACCCCCAGGCTGAACACTGGGCCTCGCTTCTTCATTCATAAGCCTGGCTCTCCTCCGCCTCACACATACACCACGAGCACGTTTCACACTTTCACTAACACAGACTCGCTCCATGCGACGCAGACGGCAGACTGATAAGAGCGAGTTCTTATCTCCTCGTATCCACCGTGATACGCCCTGCAGCGCAGAACCCACAGCGGCGGAGGAACAGTCAGCCGCATCAGTGTTTCAGAGCACCATTTAGAGTCAGTGATGTTATTCCCTCCAGCTCTTTTAAATGGTTCGTCAAAATGAACCAATGAAATCATTTTTAGTTTTCTGCACATTCCGAGTGCAGCTTCTGTTCTTTATGCTGGGTCAGAATTTCAGGAATCTGAGAGGGCCTCTCTTGTAAAGTTACTGTTTCGGTGATACTTGTACATAGATGGTGCGGTAGGGGTGGAGGTGGAGGGACACCAGGCCTTCTGGACGTGTGACTACACACCGTTCATCTTGGTGCTGACCACGGTGCCTCCACACACGGGTTCGTTGGGCGTCTCCACCAAGACTAAAGCGGGACTCGTCACTGAAGATGACCCGCTGCCATTCTGAGTCACTCCATGACAGTCTGGTACGACACCACTGCAGTCTTTGGTGACGGTGACGTGGTGTTAAGGACAGTCGTGGTAACGGTCTGTGTGCATGTAGTCCTGCGTGGTGCAGCCGTCTGCTGATGGTGCTGCACTAACAGGATGGCTCATGGAGGCACCACTGCTCGCTCAGGGTGCACTCGTGGGTGTTGGGTCAGTCAGGTACAGGGATAAGACCCGCCCTTGCTCACGTCACATGTGCGGTCGAGGGTGAGACGTGAATCATTAGCATGTCCCACCATTCCAAACCCACACACCAAGTGTCACTCCTGTGGGTGGGTTCCTTCCGGCAGCGGTTGCTGCAGGTATGATGTAGTAAATACAGTATATTATATAAACTGTGTTTGATGTTCAGGTAAGTCTACCTGTGTTTACTGTATGTAAACAAAAACATCAGTGGCTCCTTAACGTTCCCAGAGGCCAAACGTCAGGTTACGTACGTGAGCCGGTGCCGGGAGACGGCAGTGAGTCAGAAGCCGAGTGGAATTCTTTAATCATGTTTGCAGAACGATTTATTTCTCAGGTGCGTGCGTCCGCGCTCCCCCGGAATTACAGGTGTGCTTTGTTTATGTTTCCCCGTCGCACGGACGCAGACGTAGGAGAAGAAAGAGGAACGGCGCGTCCTCTTCGGGAACACAGAACAGCGCAGGCCTTTAATCGGCCGAGCCGTGAGAACAATAAACACGGCGCAGCCCAGAGGCACTTCTCTCCTAAACACCGCTTACCTTCCACCCAATAACAACCACAGCCAACTTACACAAAGACGGGCACGTCCCCTCCACCAGCACGGCCCCCCACCCACACGTCCGCTCCTCCCAACACGTACACCCTCCCACACCCCCTACATCTCTCACCCCCCACAAACACATCTCAAACCCTACATACCCCACCCCCAATCCCGTCCCGCTCCCCCTCTACACCTCCCACAGCCCCCAAACACCAAAACAAAAGCAGCATAGCTCAACTACACCCACTACAGGTGATCAGACCAAATCAGAGAGGGGGGGGGGGCAAGAGAAAGAAAGGGAGAGTGAGAAAGGGGAAGAAAGAAAAGGGGGTTGGGAGACAAGAGAGACAAGAGAAGGGCAGAAAGATGGAAGAAAAAGATGGTGGAAAAATAGAGATGACGAGAGAGAGAGAGAGAGAGAGAGAGAGAGAGAGAGAGAGGGGAAGAGTGACAAAGAAAAACAAAAGACAAATGATGAAAGAATTAAGGTGGTAAAGAACGGGTGAAGAAATGAGAATAAAGGAACTGAGACATACAGAGAGAAAGAAGCAAGGGAGGAAAAGACATTATGAAGTGATAATGAAGATGAAGTAAGAGACTGAGAGACAGAAAGAAGAGAAAGAACGGAGACAGCAAACGAGGGAGAGGCAGAGAAAATAGAGAATGCGAGGGGAGAGAGGGAGTCAATGAGGGGAGTAAGGGTAGTTGAATGGGAGAGGGAAAGAGAGAGAGGAGTAAAAAAGACACAAAGAGAGGAAGAGAGAGAGAAAGAAGGGAGACAGCAAGCAAGGGAGAGAGAGCAAGAGAGAGAATGAGAAAGAGAAAGAGAAAGAGAGAGAGAGAGAGAGAGAGAGAGAAGATGAAGATGGCAAGTGCGAGAGGAAACAGAGAAGATAGAGAAAGAGTGGAGAGAGAGAGAGAGAGAGAGAGAGAGAGAGAGAGAGAGAGAAACAGAAGATAGAGAAAGAGTGGAGTCAGAGAGGATTTGAGTGAGTGAGTGAGAGAGAGAGAGAGAGAGAGAGAGAGAGAGTGTGTATGTGATGGGAGAGAGAGGGAAGAGGGAGAGAGAGACAGAGACGGATCGGGGGGTGGAGAGAGGGACACAGAGAGAGGGGACAGGGGAGTGGGGAACTGCACATGTGCGTAAGCAGCGAGGAGCCGAGCGGCGAGGGTGCCGTTATTAACGTCATTCTCAGGAAGGAAGCAATCAGGAAATAAACGGCGTGTCCAGACCGCGAGGGAGAACACGGCCGGTCAGCGTCTGTGCTGTCCGGCTGCAGCAGGACCGACAGAGACAGACAAACAATAGTGAGGGACGCGGCACTCGAGCTTCATCCGCCTGCTGACAAACAGACAAACAAGCAAGCAAGCAAACACATGAACAAACAGACAAACAAGCAAACCAAAAAACAAACAAACACATGAACAAACAGACAAACAGACAAACAAGCAAACCAAAAAACAAACAAACACATGAACAAACAGACAAACAGACAAACAAGCAAACCAAAAAACAAACAAACAAGCAAACAAACAAACAAACAAGCAAGCAAACACATGAACAAACAGACAAACAAGCAAACCAAAAAACAAACAAACAAGCAAACAAACAAGCAAACACATGAACAAACAGACAAACAGACAAGCAAGCAAACACATGAACAAACAAACAAGCAAGCAAACAAGCAAACAAGCGAACAAACAAGCAAGCAAACAAAAACAAACAAGCAAGCAAACAAATGTCCCGAGCATCGCAGATGTAATCAATCAGACAGGAAACGTGTGGTGTGTGAAGTCTGCTTAGTTAGCGACGAGGCTAATAGGGGTGAACAGACTTCCCAAAGTTAAAAAACAGAGCAGCTGAAAATCAACCTAACACCAGAGCACTAACACCAACACGTCCCTCAACACTCAACATTATACAGATACAGCAGCAGAGACAACAGCTGTCCCAGTGTTACGCTCCGGACACTAGCTAATATGTTAGCTCCAGGCTAGCACACTAGCCACAAGTCGTTTACAGGCAGGAACCTGGTGATGTGATGCGTACGGGGGATATGATGTGATGTAGGTGATTTCTGAAGTCTAACTTTAGGAAAACCGTCTCCGTATAAAAACACGCCAGCATGTGCACACGCCTGCTAGTGCTAACGTTAGCAGTGCACCCGTCCACTCTCGGTTTACTCTGGAGTGGCTAAAGATTAGGCCTACACGGCCCTTCAGTGCTCCGTGGTCTAATTACAGCGGTTAATGATCTTTACATCAAACTATTAATCACTAATCAACACTGTGAATCAGAACTACACCGCTCCAGTGTACTGAGAACGTTTCCTCACAGCCCTGCTAGCCACAAGTTAACCTGCTAGCCATCGTCCAGCAATACAATTCAGTACAGCAACCCAGTTCACTGTGCCTAATAACGCAGCTCACAACCGAAGCTTTGAGTTAGCATCACGCTAACCACACGGCTAAATCAACACACATACACATCAGGCCATGAAGACCCTGACAGCGGACCACCCCACGATCTTACATAGTCACTGTTCATCAGGCCTTCTCTCAGGAGACTGCTCTATCCGTGTGCTTTCTAAAATAAAAGTCTCTGTGCATTTAGAATCTGTATGAGGAGATACAAATCTAGATCTTGTATGCAGGACAATAATCAGGGTGGTCCGACGGTGGACCAGTGGTGGGGGGCTGACCTTAAGGACCCAGTGGACGGATATAGTCACTATCTAGGGGGATGTTCAGCATCTCTGACAGATTAATAACACTCACTGTGATCTGTAACTCTAACGTGTTGCCTTCAAGCGCCAGAACTCAGACCTACGAGACCGTTCTGGAACCTTCTCTACAATCAAGCAGGCTGCTTTTATTGTGTTGACATATGTAAATGAGCTCTGTTCTGATTGGCTGCTCTGTACTGTGTGTAATTCAAAAAACAGTCACAGTTAAAACACTCTTTATAACTTCAGTGTAAATGGGCGGGGCTAAACTACTGTAAGCCAGGGAGGGAGAGGGAGAGAGAGAGAGCGAGGGAGAGAGAGCGAGGGAGAGAGAGCGAGAGAGAAAGCGAGAGAGCGCGCGCGAGAGAGAGGGAGGAAACAGAGAGAAGAAAGGGAATGGAGAAAGAAGGAGTGATAAAGGGAGCAAAAGAACAAAGACAGCAAGTTAGGAGAGAGAGAGAGAGAGAGAGAGAGAAAGAAAGAGAGTGTGAGAGAACAAGAGAGAGAAAAAGAGAGAGAAAGAGAGAGAATAAAATAAGAATAAAGTGGTAGAAATGAGTAATATGTAAATGAGCCCTGTTTTGATTGGCTGCCCTGTTGAAAAAGCAGCCAGAGCTGAAACACTCCTTATAACTTCAGTGTAAATGGGCGGGGCTGAACTGCTATTGGCGGAAATAGGCAGATATATGCAAATGCTCGGGTTTTTGTGACATCACAAATACACTGAGCACAGAACATGCGGTGTCTGAAGACTAGGAACGTTCTTATCCCACACTGACCCTCCTGCTCCACCTCTAATAGACTCAGTCTGGGGGGGATCTCCACCCTAGCTCCAGCTCCCGGCCCACCTATACGAGTCTCAAACAGAGCGTGAAACTGACTTCGTCATCTGGAAGTGCGGCTAGCAGCTCCCTCAGCAGCGCTGTGATCCGGTACGGGCGGAGTACGTGCGGGTAGCGCGTCCCAGGCCTGCTCAGACAGGCTGCGGGAGTGGCTCATGCGGAAGATACACTCACAGAGACACGGAAACGAAGGGCTCTAATGACTCACTGAACCGAGCACTGAGCAAAAGTCAGAGACCACCCTCCGTTCAGTACACACTCAGTCAGTTACTCCTCTCTCCGGAGGCGATGATGAGCAGATAGTACTCCACTCTCACTACAGATCCGGGAACATCCACACGTGCTTCTATCCATCCTTCCACTGTGAGAAGACACCTCAACACCAAGGAGCCCCGGCACGTCCTGTCTCGTAATGCCACTCTGGACCTGAGGAGGCGATAGTGAGTCACTGTAGTGCTGTAGGAGTGGAATCAGTCCAACATGAGAGGATGAAGAAGTAGCTCTGCTGCCCCGACGGCGTATCCTGACCTCGTATTGGTCATGCTGAAGGTGGTGCTCAGGGTTAGACCGTTTAACGGAAGCAGCCAATGAAAGGAGCAGTCAACACAACCATGGCAACCAAGCCTTGGTGAGTGACGGTGTTTCAGGAGGAGCGTTGAGTGTTTCAGGAGGAGCGTTGAGTGTTTCAGGAGGAGCGTTGAGTGTTTCAGGAGGAGCGTTGAGTGTTTCAGGAGGTTTGTGAGTGTTTCAGGAGGAGCGTTGAGTGTTTCAGGAGGAGCGTTGAGTGTTTCAGGAGGAGCGTTGCGTGTTTCAGGAGTGTTGAGTGTTATAGGAGTGTTGAGTGTTTCAGGAGGAGTGCTTAGTGTTTAAGGAAGAGTGTTGCGTGTTTCAGGAGGAGTGCTTAGTGTTTCAGGAGGAGTGCTTAGTGTTTCAGGAGGAGTGTTGAGTGTTATAGGAGGAGTGTTGAGTGGTCCAGGAGGAGCGTTGAGTGGTCCAGGAGGAGCGTTGAGTGGTCCAGGAGGAGCGTTGAGTGTTTCAGGAGGAGTGTGAGTGGTTCAGGAGTGTTGAATGTTATAGGAGAAGTGTTGAGTGTTTCAGGAGAAGTGTTGAGTGGTTCGGGAGGAGCGTTGAGTGTTTCAGGAGGAGCGTTGAGTGGTCCAGGAGGAGCGTTGAGTGGTCCAGAAGGAGCATTGAGTGGTCCAGGAGGAGTGTTGAGTGGTCCAGGAGGAGTGCTGAGTGGTCCAGGAGGAGCATTGAGTGGTCCAGGAGGAGTGTTGAGTGGTCCAGGAGGAGTGTTGAGTGGTTCAGGAGGAGTGTTGAGTGGTCCAGGAGGAGCGTTGAGTGGTTCAGGAGGAGCGTTGAGTGGTTCAGGAGGAGTGTTGAGTGGTTCAGGAGGAGTGTTGAGTGGTGGGCTGATTGGCCAGCAAAGCGGGCAGGCACTGGGACCTCAGCCCCGGCAACGAGGACACCCAGTCAGTCAGCTCTGAATGGGCGTGGTGCAGACATGGCGACCCCATGGTCACCCCCCCTGCAGAGAAACCCAGCCCCTGCGTCTCTATGGAGTCATCCGTTTCAGATCACGCCGCTCGGACGGATTTTGTTTACATCCACCCTACCGTTATCTGAGACGTGATGACGGATGTAACGGAGTTATGGATATTTGAATGCACGCTGGAATTCCCCGGCCACTTCCACGTCGTTTGCCTAAAGCGGAACGCGCTGGTGTTTACTGTTCCTCCGGCTGTTGGAACCTCAGCAGATCCGGTTTACTGCCACCCTGATCTGTTCTCTCGCCCCTCACGTTTCTCCTGTCTCCACCGGGTTGGCTGGGCGGCACGCTTGTGCTTGTGCACCTGAGCTGGGTGGGGTGGGGTGGGGTGTGTCGGGGTCTGTGGTTTGTGCCTCAAGACCTCGACCAGCCAGAGCAGAACATCGGGACTGTGGATTCCGTTTGGAGGAAGCTCCATCCACACCTCCGATCTCCGGGAACCGAGCAAAGCTTCACGCGTGTAGCCCACTCCATGTTTACGGGACTGTCTAAAACCGAGGCGCACAAACCTTTACCAGGAAAACAGCAACACAGGGAAGTAAAAGGATTACTCGGAATGCCGCCGCTCCGAGATGAAACTGTCTTTCCTGAGATTTGAATGATTAATGACTCTGTGACATGCTCAGGGTCAAAACGCATGAATCACCAGCCCAGCAGTGTATCCAAAACAAGCTTCCAGCTTCTGCTCATCCCGCTTCTGTAGCAAAGCGTATCGATCCGCTGCGCCGGAGACACGCGGTGAACGCACCTGAGGAAACCAGCGAGGCAGTGAAGAGTCAGTGAGCCTCGTTCGGCTGGCACAGCCGTATATTACCGTATATCGCTGAGCTTAAAAGCGCTGACAGGTTTTCAAGCACACTGGAACGACGCGTATAGAAACGGCCAGCCCGGACAAACCCTGGGAAACCAGGCAGGACCATGCTGGCTCAGCTCTACCGTCCGGGGAGTCTGGCCTTCACCGGGCGGAGACACGAGAACGCATCACTAAAGCTTCAGTCGTTACCAGCTGCTTTACATCCGACCATTTACATCACACTTCACTGTACAGATGTAGTGCGTATGTAACTGTATGTAACCGTATGGTAACCACCGGAGACCTGGAGTTATTTCAGGGTCACCTGTCTGACACGCGGTGAAGTTTTATCCTGCTCAATACAATCCCATTTGTTAGTGAAATCTCTCTCCCTCTCCCCCACACCCCCACCCCCTCTCTCCCTCTCTCTTTCTCTCTCCCCACTCTCTCTCCCTCTCTCTCTCTCTCTCTCCCTACTTCCTCTACCTGTCTCTCTCCCACGCTCTCTCTCTCTCCCCCTCCCTCTCCCTGTCTCTATCACTCTCTCTCCCCACTTCCTCTACCTGTCTCTCTCCCACTCCCTCTCTCTCCCTCTCTCTCACTCTCCCCCCTCCCTCTCCCTGTCTCTCTCCCCACTTCCTCTACCTGTCTCTCTCCCACTCTCTCTCTCTCCCTGTCTCTCTCCCTCTCTCTCTCCCCACTTCCTCTACCTGTCTCTCTCCCACTCTCTCTCTCTCTCCCTGTCTCTCTCCCCACTTCCTCTACCTGTCTCTCTCCCACTCTCTCTCTCTCCCTGTCTCTCTCCCTCTCTCTCTCCCCACTTCCTCTACCTGTCTCTCTCCCACTCTCTCTCTCTCTCCCTGTCTCTCTCCCCACTTCCTCTACCTGTCTCTCTCCCACTCTCTCTCTCCCTGTCTCTCTCCCTCTCTCTCTCCCCACTTTCTCTACCTGTCTCTCTCCCACTCTCTCCCCACTTCCTCTACCTGTCTCTCTCCCACTCTCTCTCTCTCTCTCTCTCTCTCGCTGTCCCCCACTCCTCTCCGTCTCTCTCTGTCTCTATCACTCTCGTTCTCTCCCTCTCCTATTCTCACTCTCTCCCTGTCTCTATCATTCTCCCTCTCTTTCTCTTTCCCATTCACCCTCTCCAATTCTCTCTCTCTCACCCTCTCGCTCTCCCCCTCTCCCTCTCTCTATCACTCTCGCTCTCCCTCTCTCCCTGTCTCTATCACTCTCCCTCTCCCTGTCTCCCTCTCTCTCTCACCCTCTCCATTTCTCTCTCTTCCCCCTCTCTCTGTCTCTATCACTCTCCCTCTCCCTGTCTCCCTCTCTCTCTCACCCTCTCCATTTCTCTCTCTTCCCCCTCTCTCTGTCTCTATCACTCTCCCTCTCCCTGTCTCCCTCTCTCTCTCACCCTCTCCATTTCTCTCTCTTCCCCCTCTCCCTGTCTCTATCACTCTCCCTCTCCCTGTCTCCCTCTCTCTCTCACCCTCTCCATTTCTCTCTCTTCCCCCTCTCCCTGTCTCTATCACTCTTGCTCTCCCTGTCTCCCTCTCTCTCTCACCCTCTCCATTTTTCTCTCTTCCCCCTCTCTCTGTCTCTATCACTCTCTCGCTGTCCCCCTCCCTCTCTCTGTCTCTATCACTCTCTCGCTGTCCCCCACTCCCTCTCCCTCTGTCTCTCTCCCTGTCTCTATCACTCCCTCTCTCTCTCTCTCTCTCTCACCCTCTCTCCAGGTCATCTAAGCTCACACTTTCCTCCTTCCTCTCCTCCGAGCCTCAGGCTAAAGCTCCAACCTGGTAGTCATCACTTCATCGTCACCAGTGAAGGGCAGCATGCTGAGCCTGTGGTCAGGAACAAACCTAATTAGCCAGCCTGAAGCGGAGAGCGAGCGGGCCGCGGTGGCCGTCCCGGATGTTGGTTGGCGGGACGGTGATCGAATTACAGTTTCCTGTGGAGGGAGGTGAGTCACCTGTGGGAGAGGGAGCGTACCTGACTGAGGATAAACACGCTGACTCACGCCCAGCACCGACGCTCCCTGTGATCAGTACAGACAGACGTTCAGCTCGGGCTGTAGCCGCCAGGGTTTACTCACAGAACCAGAAACCCAACACCGCAGATAACACAGGGGAGGCCTTTCCAGCGCTTACAGCGCCACCACC
>JAMWET010003673.1:0-5000 GCA_024036415.1 Prochilodus magdalenae | reverse complement strand
GTCATTAGCCCGGTTCTTCTACACCACTCTCATTAACATGGTGTTCTAATCAAGACTGGGGACATTCGGCCTGGCGGGCAGACTAGAACAGTACTGGCCTTAAGAAGCTAATAATAATAATAATAATAATAATAATAATAATAATAATAATAATAAATAGTTAATAATAATATATAGTTATAATAATAATAATAATGATGATGATAATACTACTACTAATAATAATAACAATAATAATAGTAATAATAGCAATAATAATGATAATAATGATACTACTACTACTACTAATAATAATAATAATAATTATAATAACGATAATAAAAATAATGATAATAATAATAATAGCAATAATAATAATAATAATAACAAAACAATAATAATAGTAATTATAGCAATAATAATAATAATAATAATAATAGTAATAATAGCAATAATAATAATGCTAATAATACTACTACTAATAATTATAATAACGATAATAATAATAATGATTATTCAGGTGGCTGAATCCAGGAGAACTCTGCCCTAAACTCCACCCCAACTAACCACCTCCGGAATGGGCACGAATCTCCACGGACAGACTGCTGTGGAAAGCCTTCCCAGAAGAGTGGAGGCAGTTCTGATCCAGCTCCATATCACCACTTGCGGTTTTGGAATGGCATGTCACACAGGTGTGATCGTCCGCATACTTTTGGCCATGTTGTGTAAGGGCCCAAAAGGTGAAGTATCAGAAGCAGGTCGGAGTAAACAGGTGGGTTTCCAGCGTTGGAGGAAACGGAGGATTTGCACCGAGGCTGGCTCCCAGCATGCCTTGCGTCGGTGGTTAAAGCCCAGCAGTGGAAAGCCTTCAGCGTTAAAGATTAACAGCAGCTCTGCGGCACGGAGGAACTGGAGCTGTGTGCAGTCACCTGAGCAGTGACACACAGGGTGGGGGTGGGTATCAGAGGGGCAACGGGGCTCTGCGGAAAGAAATGTAAACACAGGGCAGGAACCAAACGCCCTGCAGAGTTCAGTCGTACATGTAACACACAGCTTCCCCAACACGCCCGTGAGCTCAGAACCAGAAGACGTGCGGTCTGCAGCCGGGGCGGAAACGTGACCGCGTGTTACTGCCCTCATGGTGGACGATGTCTCAGTACGCCCCTCTGAGCACACCCTGGATCTCACCAGTACACACTACCTGTTTCAGTCCAGTCTGTAAAATATTCAAGTCACTGTATTATTATTAATTATTATTATTATTATTATTATTATTATTATTATTATATTACTATTGTTATTATTGCTGTTATTATTATTATTATTATTATTATTAAATTACTATTGTTATTATTGCTATTATTATTATTATTATATTACTATTGTTATTATTGCTATTATTATTATTATTATTATTATTATTATTATATTACTATTATTGCTATTATTGCTCCATTTCCGGTAAGCTGTCTTTCTCTCTTCATCTGGGATCGACCTGAGGAGGGTAGTAGAGACACTGATCAGTTTCAGGTGGGCTCTTAAATTTTCCAGGACAGTGGAACAGTGTCCATAATTGTCCCTGTACATACTCGTCCTTGCTAGCAACCACCTGGGATATTCCTTGCTAGCTATATTAGCCTTTAGCCCTCCGACGGTACAAGTGGCCTCTGGGTCAGCATGTATAATAACGGTGTTGGGTAATAGCGCTGGCACATGAGGAAAAACAGAGTTTGTGATTCTGCTAGGGTTTCACAAGCTCCAGTGCTCTTGGGCGCCCTCTCTGGTGCAGTACTGACCTCTGTAGTTTTCCGACCAGTTACGGAACACCACGGCACTGGGAATCCCACCATTAAGCACCATTATCACTCCATTAAGGGTCGGCAGACATAACGCTCAGAGGAAGAGTAGCTACTAACTCATTAAACCAAGCTCTAGCCAACGCGTGATGTGACGCAGGGTCGGGTTTTTAAAGAGCACGGCGAGTTAGAACTCGGTTTACATGCGCTGGATAAAGCTCCTGCCAGCTGATCGGAAGATCGCTGGTGTGGTATCGTGTTCTGGAAGCGCAGAGAGCAGATTAGCGCACAACATCACACCGACTCTCTGGATCAGAGCGCCCGTCACACGCTGCCAGATAAATACACACAGATATTAACGTCCCTCAGGTTTAGGTTGGGAACTGAGGGATAGACAGAGGGATGAGAGGAAGACGATGGCGTGTGGGAGGCGGGAGGTGGGGGGAGGACAGCAGTGTGGTGGGAGTAAAGAGTAAAGACGCTAAGGAACAGATGGAGGTTTCTCAGGAGGAAGTAAAAAACCCTGTACACTTCCTGCTCAGGTGTGCAGACGCCACACCTCAGACTACAGAACCCACCAGCCACCACGTAATCTCCTCATTCACTGGAAGAACCAAACCGCACTCATCAGATACTACAGCTGGTGGCAGGAGGAACGTTACCATACAGAAACTAAAACAAAAACACAAAACAAAAAAAACACAAAACACAAAACAAAAACACAAAATAAAAACACAAAACCAAAAAGAAAAAACACAAAACAAAAGAAAACAAAAAAAAACACAAAACAAAAACAAAAACACAAAACCAAAAAGAAATAACACAAAACAAAAAAAAAACCACAAAACAAAACACAAAAACAAACAAAAAACACAAAACAAACATAAAACAAACACAAAAAAACAAAACAAAAACCAAACAAAAAAACCCCCCCAAAAAAACAAAAAACAAAACAAAACCACAAAAAAACAAACAAAAAACACAAAAAAACAAAACAAACACAAAAAAAAAAACAAAAACCACAAAACAAAACACAAAAAACCACAAAACAAAACAAAAAACACAAAAACAAAAACAAACAAAAAACACAAAACAAACATAAAACAAACACAAAAAAACAAAACAAAAACCAAACAAAAAACCCCCCCCAAAAAAACAAAAAACAAAACCACAAAAAAACAAACAAAAAACACAAAAAAACAAAACAAACACAAAAAACAAAAACAAAAAAACAAAACAAAACACAAAAAACCACAAAACAAAACAAAAAACACAAAAACAAAAACAAACAAAAAAACAAAACAAACAAAAACAAAAAAAAACAAAAACCACAAAACAAAAACAAAAACAAAACAAAAATCACAAAACAAAAACAAAACAAAAATCACAAAACAAAAACAAAAAACAAAACAAAAAACACAAAACCAGTTCTGGCTTGTTCATAATTTCGTTCATATTTCATTTAAAATTCTTTATTTAAATCACATTCGGCAACAAGCTAGAACCCAAACTCCCCCCCCAACGCCATGAGGAAAGTAAGGTTCTACAGAACATCACCTTTCAGCCTGGTCTACTTCTCCGTCTCAGTGTGATTCAGAGTGATTCAGAGTGAGGCTCGACAGACTCCTGATGTGCTCCCCGGCGTTAAGGCCGTGTCTGAACTGTGCACTACACACCAACACTACTCGGTATATCCGCTGTACGGACCCCGACAGGGTGAGTTCTGCAGGCTAGCACACGCCGCATTATTATTCTCACTAACAGGAAGTGACGAAGCGTGCGTCAGACCGAGCTGGACTCTGATAGGCTCCTTGGCGGAGGTTTATTTGCATAACACAAACAAATTAACCCCTTATTTACTGCAGCGCCGTTTTTACAGGCTGTTGGAGAGATCTACTATACACCACTTCGGGTTCCGCCCCCACCACCGCTGTCGCATCACCATCTGACACTGTTCTAGAATTTTCCACACATGGCAAGCTCCTCCCTTTCTGGTTCCCAGTGCATTGTGGGAGAATAGTGTCCATCGTTAATGTACTCCAAAATGGACTGGTGTGTGAACTTTGACATTCAGAACTGCACTACTGTACTACATGCTCCAAACACTGGGTAGTATTAGTACTCGTATTAGTGTGCAATCAGGACCCACCCTAAAAACCTTTCCATGGACAGTTCTTCTCAGAACCAGGATGTGTTAGGCTGAGGAACCCTTACGAGATTTAAAGACCTTTAGAACCTATTACTATGTTTCCTATACTAAACTATGAAGCAATGTTGCGTAATAATCCATTTATGAACCTATAAGAGGTTCTTTAGACTAAATTTCAGGCTTTGGGAAACTTCGGGGGTCCAAAAGGAGGTCCCACGACGGCCAGCGGGTGGAGGAACTACTTAGTGCCTATCAAATACTCTTATTATAGTGCATCATCAGCAATCCTTACATCAATCAAACGAGCTGCCATCTTCATGCCCCATCACTTTCTACAGTGGCAGTAAGGAAACACCGCCTCTTCCGTGATCATCATGCTCAGTGGTTTTCCCGCCATGCCTGGATCTGGCCATGTCCCACCAATCAGCTCCGGGCAGGACGACCCCTAGTGAAAACACACTCACACCCAATTAGGGAAGCCCCTGGTTCCTTTCGGAGGCCAGGCGAAGCGGGTCCAGCAGGGCTGTCTCCTGGATGGAGTGTTATTTTCTCAGCAGGGTGGAGGGACAGCCCTCCGGGGAGCGAGATGAATGGCTCCAAGCGGCTGCCTCAGAAACCCCACAGAATGGGAGGATCTGGGGGGTTTGGTGGAGACGCAGGTGCTGGCAGTCGGGATGCCCTTTAGCCAGACTATCCCCAAGATCAGACATTTGTTGGGGTGTTTGGGGTGGCGGTCCTGGGGGGCGGGCCTTAATGAGATTCAACAACCAACCAATAGGTGCTCAGAACAACAGTATTCCTCACACGGAGAGGCTGGAATAGCAGGCATGGCTGGGAAGGTGGGAGACGGACAGGCAGTGATTTGAATGATTTGGAGTAATTAGAACCGATTAGAAAGGTCAACCTGTACTGACCTTTAACCCCAGGCCCGTCACAAAGCAGCACAGGCCTTCGCCTACGCAGTACAGCACGTTCTCCTTACCAAGGTTTCTTACCAAAGAACCCATAAAGAACCAACTTCAGCTATGCTAGATCGCCCCCCCCCCCCCCCCCCCCCCCCCCCCCCCCCCCCCCCG
>JAMWET010003672.1:185000-276112 GCA_024036415.1 Prochilodus magdalenae | reverse complement strand
CTTCATTAGGTGGTGGCTCTAGGAGGCGAGTGGAATTGGGACGCGTTGGTATAGACTCTAATCTCCTAAATGTAGGTATGTGCTGTTTTATCTAGACGTTAGGGTCTTGGTTCGTACAGTTAATAGAACTGCTTGTGATGCCCTGTTCTCCGTAACTTCAGTTTCCTCCAGTAGGATTCGAGTGTAATATACTCTAACTTTTGTCGTGGGTTTTAGGAATGGAGCTCTAAATGTAGTTTACTTGTGGTACAGATTACTGCTTCTTTTTCTACATTTTTTCTCATTCAGGACGAGTGTATAACTCTATTCTCTAAGCATTGTCGGTTACTTTGGTACAAGACTTGTAGATCTTGTCAAACAGTTTCTCATTAGCGCGATGTATAACTCTAAGCTCTAATGTAGTTACTGTGGTACAGACTGAGTCTGTTTCTAACAGTTTCTCATTAGGACGAGTGTATAACTCTATGCTCTAAATGTAGGCTACTGTGGTAACAGACTGATCTGTTCTACAGTTTCTCATTAGGTAACGAGTGTATAAATCTAAAGCTGCTAAAGTGTTAGGAGTACTGTTGTATGACTGGGTCCTGGTTCTACAGTTTCTGCATTAGGTGGAGTGGTATAACTCTAAAGCTCTGAAATGTAGGTACTGTTGTTATAGACTGTGGTCCTTTTCTACAGTTTTCTGCATTAGGTTGTGAGTGTATAAACTCTAAGTCTAAATTGTAGGTAGTGTTGGTATAGACTGGGTCTGTTTCTACAGTTTCTCGTTAGGTGGAGTGTATAACTGCTAGCCTAGCTCTAAATGTAGGTATGGTGGTATAGACTGAGTCTTGTTCTACAGTTTTCTCATTAGGAACGAGTGTATAACTCTAAGCTCTAAATGTAGGTACTAGTGGTATACAGGACTGAAGTCTGTTCTACAGTTTCTCATTAGGACTGAGTGTATAACTCTAAGCTCTAAAATGTAGGTACTGTCAGTATAGACTAGAGTCTGTTCTACAGTTTCTCATTAAGGTGGAGTTATAACTCTAGCTCTAAATGTAGGTACTGGTGTATAGACTGAGGCGTTCTAACAGTTTCGCATTGGTGGAGTGGTATAACTCTAAAAGTTCTAAATGTAAGTACGGTGGTATAGACTGGGTCTGTTCTACAGTTTCTCATTAGGTGGAGTGTATATAACTCTAAGCTCTTCAAATGTAGGTACTGTGGTATAGAGCTGAGTCTGTTTCTACAGTTTTCTCATTAGGGGGCGATGTGTATAACTGCTAAGCTCTAAATGTAGGTACTCTGGTATCAGACTGAGTCTTGTATCTACAGTTTCTTATTAGGTGGAGTGTATAACTCTAAGCTCTTAAATGTAGGTATCTGTGGTATAGACGGAGTCTGTTTTCTACAGTTTCTCGTTAGGTTTGAGTGTATAACTCTAGCTCTAAATGTAGTTACTGTGGTATAGATTGGAGTCTGTTCTCTACAGTTTCTCATTAGTGGCGAGTGTATAACTCTAAGCTCTAAATATAGGTACTGGTGGTATAGACTGGGTCTGTTCTACAGTTTTCTCATTAGGTCCTGAGTGTATAACTCTGCTAAGCTCTAAATGTAGGTACTGTGTTATGAAGACTGAGTCTCGTTCTAGGAACTGTTTCGTCATTAGGGCCGAGTGTATAACTCTAAAGCTCTAAATGTAGGTACTGTGGTATAGACTGGAGTCTGTTCTACAGTTTCTCATTAGGTGAGTGTATAACTCTAAGCTCTAATATGTAGGGTACACTGTGGTATAGACATGAGTCTGTTCTACAGTTTCTCATTAGGTGGACGTGTAATAAAAAACTCTAAGCTCTAAATGTACTGGTACTGTGGTATAGACTGAGTCCCCTGTTCTACAGTTTTCTCATTAGGTGGAGTGTATAAACTCTAAGCTCTAAATGTAGGTAGCTGTGGCAGGGACTGAGTACAGTTTTCCCCATTAGGTCGGTATAACTAGCTCTTAAATGTAGGTACTGAGTCTGTTGTATCTACAGTTTCTCATTAGGGCGAGTGTATTAACTCTAAGCTCTAAATGTAGGTAATTGTGGTATAGACTGAGTGCTGTTCCACAGTTTTCTCATTAGGTGGAGTGTATAACTCTAAGCTCTAAATGTAGGTACTGTGGTATAGGATCTGGGTCTGTTCTACCAGTTTTCTCATTAGGTGAGAGTGTATAACTCTAAGCTCTAAATGTAGGTACTGTGGTATAACCTGAGTCTGTTCTACAGTTTCTATCATTAGGTGGAGTGTATAACTCTAAGCTCTAAATGTAGGTACTGTGGTATAGACTGGTCTGTTCTACAGTTTTCTCATTAGGTTGAAAAGTAAAGTGTATACTCTAAGGCTCTAAATGTATGTACTGTGGGATAGACTGATGTCTGATCTACCAGTTTGGCTCGTTAGGTGGAGTGTATAACTCTAAGCTTCTAAAATGTAGGTACTGTGGTATAGGCTGAGTCTGTTCTAGGCAGTTCCTCAGTTATGGGGGTACGAGTGTATAACTCTATGGAGCATCTAAAGAAATGTAGGTGTATCTGTGGTATAGTAGCCTGAGTCTGATTCTAGTCAGTTTCTCATTTAGTTTATCGTGAGAATGATCTCTCCCTTATAATGTAACTCGTATAGGTCAAGGACGACTATTCGTAGGGCGGAGCTTGAGTAGGGTTCATTTATTAAGTGTTAATGGATTTTTAATTTGGAACTTTGACCTTTCTTCCTCTTTCCTGGGCTGTTCGAGGCTAGGGGACTCTTGTCCGACCTGCTGTGCTGTTTTTAGACTTTCTCGCGCTTCTTTGTTGCCAGGTGATTGGTGATTTCCCCAGGGTAGTGGATGGTGACTCTCTCCGGGCTGTTCTTCACATCCACTAATCTACAGGAGAGATAGGACATCATGAACGAATGAGGCTCTGTGAGGGTTAGCGTTGAGCCACTCCCCTATGAAAAATACTAACCACCTTAACTCATTGATTGGAGATCCTTCTTTATTTATAACATCAGGACTGGACGGCCTTGCTAACCCGACTTGCACATTCGGAGCTTTGTGTATTATAATATGAATTATATATTCTGGCAGGTGTTCTCTAAAATGGATTGGCATTGCCTGGTAAAGAAGTCTTTTCTCCTGGCTCGCTACGCTCTCCCCTTGCTTTCCTGCCGCTAGGATACTGCAGGACAGAAGTGGCAGGAGGCAGCGGAATTCGGAATGGAAGGTTAGCTTAGAGACTGGGGAAACGGGTCTGATATCTGATTCCCTAAAAGCCACAACACGCCCTCGTACTTTTCTTATATTCCAATCACAGCTCGGGCGGCCATGTTTGCCAACAGCCAGGAGTTACAGTCTCGGTGAGTATGAGCTTGTATAGGTTGCCTAATGGTGTCCTGTTGATGAATCCAAGTCCCATGCAGCTTGAACTATCGCTCTTATCCCACAGTTCCTGCATATGGTGTCTGTCGGGGTGGAAGGTGAGGGTGACTACCAAAGGTCCCCCCCCCCCCCCCCCCCCCATTCTGGACGTGTGACAAACAAAACGCGTTTCATCTCGTGCTGCCCTACGGGTGCCTCCCACACAACGGAATTTCCGTTGTGGTGGTCTCCACCAGTAGTACTAAAGCGGTTTACTTGGGACTCGTACACTGAAGATGAACCCGAACTGATGCCAATATCTGAGTCCCTCCATGTACAGTCTGGTACGACACCTCCCTGTCAGTGTTTGGTGACGGTGACGTGGTTTTAGAGACAGGCGTGTTAACGGTCTCGTGGTGCATGTAGTCCCTGGCGTGGTGCTAGGCCGTCTGCCCAGTGGTTCTGCACTAACGCGGGATGACCCAGTGGATGGCACGCTACTGCTTCGCTGGAATGTCTGTAATACGTGGCTGTTGTTGTATGTACATGTGGTTTAAGTATGATATGCCTAGATGTGTATATACTACACCACCCACTGTTAAGGATCTCGACACTGAACCTTTTTTGATCCTCCTCGATGACAGGATTATTAGGGAGGAAATGAGAGAAACTGGTGAGATATTCCCTTTAAATGGCTGGTAGGAGCTAGATCAGTTAGTGTTATGCAGTTGTTATATAACAGCATGGCTGTGATGGCCTGTTTCATCCTAAGACCGCCGCTGGGGCCGGGTTTTCAATTGTGGTGCCCAGTGGCTGCTGTTCTGTAAGTGCGTGGTATGAAGTGGGGCAGTCGATGGTGTAAGTGCTTGTGTTTGCAGACTTGTGGAGTGTCTGTGTGTGATGAATATACCATAGCACTGCATCGAAAAAGACACAGGCAGGACCTTTCTGGAAAAGTCAGAGCCCATCAGAACTTCCTCGGAGAACTGTGATACCGCATTGTAGAGCGTATAGGCGTAGGGCATAGCTCTATACGCTTAGATAGCCCAGAATACGAAAATATTTAGTGCTCTTAAATGTCTTTTAATTAAACAGTACTATATGCAGAAGCAGGAACATAATAGGCTATAAGCTAAACCTCAATAACGATCCCGTATGCTAAAATATAAGGTAGTCCATAAACACCTTTGATAAACACTGCCTATAATACCTAGAATAGGAGATATTACTACTCAAATTAACACCCTCAATAAACAACTCCTATCAAACTAGAATAGGAGATATATACTCAATAAACACCCTCAAATAAACACTCCTATAGAACTATAATAGGAGATAGTAGGGGGAAGGGAGAGGGGGTGCCATGAGACAAACCCTCATAACAACTCCTATATTGTGCTAGATAGGAAGATATTAGTCCATAAACCCCCCCTCAATAAACCCACCTATACACTAGAATAGGAGATATTAGTCCGCATAAACCCCTCAATAAACTTTCCCTGATACGCTAGAATAGGAGATATCAGTCCATAAACACCCCTCAATAATCACTCCTATTACGCTAGAAAGGAGGTATCATTCCATAAACCACCCCTCACCCCCTCAATCACTCCTATTTGCTTAGACATAGGAGTATATTAGTCCATAAACCCCCTCATAAACACTCCTATATCTAGAATAGGAGATATCAGTCACCATAAACCCCCTCAATAAATACACTCCTATGCGCTATTAATAGGATGATATTAGTCCATATAAAACCCCCTCATAAACACTCCTATACGCTAGAATAGGAATACTTAAGTCCCATAAACCCCTCATAAACACTTCCTATATGCTAGAATAGGAGATATCAAGTGACTAAACACCCCTCAGATAAACACATCCTATTACACTAGAATACCCGCAACAGCATACAGTGAATAATGGTCGGTAGTGTTGTTGTAATTTAACCCCCTACACATATAATAAATGTACAATACATAAAAATTAAGATAAGAAATGTAATATAAGACATAATCATTTTCCCATTTTATTTAGTTTTCATGCGCATTTCTTTTAGGCGCTGACGCTGGTCGCTTGAAACGGGTGTTTGTTCAGAGTTTACAGGACTGTCCCAACATAGCTCAGTGTTTACTGTAGCGCTCCCTCGTTGGGAAAACAGCAGCGCACCTTGAGTGGAATTTTCCAAAGCAGGGTGTCACTGAGAGCGGTATGGTCACTGCCAAGACGTAATACCACCGCACCGCACCGTTTTCCACTCCAGGTTGTGTCTGTTAATATGGGCATTTAGGAGGCGGATGTGAAGCGAGGCTTACAGGCGGGAGAGGAGGCTCTGATGAAGGTGAGAAGAGCAGAGTGGACTGTAGTAGCAGTAGAGGCCTGACTCTCGCCTTTTTTGGTGTTTTCTCACCGTCAGGTTGAAATGCACAGGCAGTAAAGAGCACTTGTTTAACAGAACACTGTGGAGCTGTTATATAACATTAAGGCTTTAAAGGCCCCATATTCTACATTCTACTGGTGCTTTTCCCTCCATGAGTCCCATCTGTAGTAGTGATGTCACAACCATGATCATGCTTGGCTCACTTTCCATATTTTTCTTAATAGAGTGCTGTGATACTCCATCCCATGCAGCTTGAACATCCTCACACAGTTCCTGCAGATGGTGCGGTAGGGGTGGAGGTGGAGGGACACCAGGCCTTCTGGACGTGTGACACCAAACCGTTCATCTTGGTGCTGACCACGGTGCCTCCACACACGGATTCGTTGGGCGTCTCTACCAAGACTAAAGCGGGACTCGTCACTGAAGATGACCCGCTGCCATTCTGAGTCACTCCATGACAGTCTGGTACTGACACCCACTGCATGTCTTTGGTGGTGACGGTGACGTGGTGTTAAGGACAGTCGTGGTAACGGTCTGTGTGCATGTAGTCCTGCGTGGTGCAGCCGTCTGCCGATGGTGCTGCACTAACAGGATGACTCATGGAGGACACCGCCGCTCGAATGTCCGTGGCTGTTGGGTCAGTCAGAGGTTTGGAAATTTTATCAATTTATGCATAACTAAATGGTTAAGATAGAAATTAGATTTGGGGTGAAATTATTCATTCTAGGGAAAATAATCCAAGTCAGAATTCTATAGTGGTGATGGTGATGGGAACCAGACATCCCCCTCTAAAGTTACGTACGATGGTTCTGAAAAAATTTCAGTCATAAACTGCATTCGTGGTGGAGGGATACAAGCTGCAGGGCGCTGTGATGCAAAAAAAATAGTCCCCCAAAGAAAACTCATTTTTCCCCAGCTTTCCAGATTTTCCTATCATCAACGTTCCATATAACACCGAGAAGACACTTGTAGCTTCACTGGTGGTTTAGATTGTCAATAAAGTGTCTATATGTGTGTTCTAGACATGGAGAACCCTGGTTCCCATCACCACCACCCCCACTGTACAGAACCTCTGAGCCATCTCACACCAAACCCACTGAACTATGGGGGAATCCATGGAATTCCTTTTTTAGGTTTGAAGGAATACACTGGTCTATCACCCTTCATACATATAGTCACCAAATGCAGATTCGTATTGCTAGTTTTGGATGATGACCCTGAGCTGGATATGAGAACGTGACAGGAGGAGCGGGCTGAACGGAACTCCAAGAGAGCTCCATGCACAGCATATTGAATTAGCGAAGCCTGATTGAATCTCAGCAGTCTGGTATTAGTCTGGTGAGAGCGCTGGAGAAATGTGAGTGGGTCAAGTTTCAGGGAAGAGCTCAGAAAGCACATTCCTACAGACACTGAGGAAACATTAGCTGGAGCAAGTACATTCATTCATTCAGCCCCCAACTGCACTAATGCTAATCAGTTCTCAGTAGCACTAATGCTAACCAATCAGCACTCAGTAGCAGTAATGCTAACCAATCAGCACTGTGTAGCAGTAACGCTAACCAATCCGCACTGAGTAGTAGTAATGCTAACCAATCAGCTCTCAGTAGCAGTAATGCTAACTAACCAGCACTCAGTAGCAGTAACGCTAACAAGTCAGCTCTCAGTAGCAGTAATGCTAACTAATCAACACTGAGTAGCAGTAATGCTAACCAATCAGCGCTCAGTAGCAGTAATGCTAACCAATCAGCACTCAGTAGCAGTAACGCTAACAAGTCAGCTCTCAGTAGCAGTAATGCTAACAAGTCAGCTCTCAGTAGCAGTAATGCTAACCAATCAGCACTCAGTAGCAGTAATGCTAACCAGGCAGCACTCAGTAGCAGTAATGCTAACCAATCAGCACTCAGTAGCAGTAATGCTAGCCAATCAGTAGCAGTAATGTTAACCAATCAGCACTCAGTAGCAGTAATGCTAACCAATCAGTAGCAGTAATTCTAACCAATCAGCACTTAGTAATAGTGATGCTAACTAATCAGCACTCAGTAGCAGTAATGCTAACCAATCAGTAGCAGTAATGCTAACCAATCAGCACTCAGTAGCAGTAAAGCTAACCAATCAGCACTCAGTAGCAGTAATGCTAACCAATCAGCACTCAGTAGCAGTAATGCTAACCAATCAGCACTCAGTAGCAGTAACGCTAACCAATCAGCTCTCAGTAGCAGTAACGCTAACCAATCAGCACTCAGTAGCAGTAATGCTAACCAATCAGCACTCAGTAGCAGTAACGCTAACCAATCAGCTCTCAGTAGCAGTAACGCTAACCAATCAGCACTCAGTAGCAGTAACGCTAACCAATCAGCACTCAGTAGCAGTAACGCTAACCAACCAGCACTCAGTAGCAGTAACGCTAACCAATCAGCACTCAGTAGCAGTAACGCTAACCAACCAGCACTCAGTAGCAGTAACGCTAACCAACCAGCACTCAGTAGCAGTAATGCTGTTTAGTTCCATTCCCCCTCTTTCAGGACTCTCACACACCCACTGATATTTTGATGACAGAGTGGGAGAACTAGAGAGTGTGCTGGCTGAGAACTGACTCGGATACGAGTCAGAGCGCTGTGTATGGTTTCAGTACTAAACTCAGATCTGCATTAATGAGTAGCTCCTGTCTCTCAGAGTCAGCGGAGTCAGGCTCTGTATCTGCTGTGTGTTCAGTTCCTCTGTTCTGCAGCAGCTGAGCTTTATTCCAGAAGATGGAGCACTGGTGAAATATTCATGCAGGAGGATATTTTAAGCCTCAGCATCCATCTGCTGGAACGAGCCAAGAATACACGCAACACACACACACCCATGCGCACACTCACCCTCTCTGCTGTTTATCATCCTGATTTAGATTGTCTCAGTCTGATAATGCACACTCAGCATTAAATGTATTGCCTTATAACAGTGTGTAGACGCTGAGGGTGAGGTTTATTAAGGGGGTGTGGCCAAAAGGAGGGGCCAGGCCAATCACTGGTGAAGCATCAGTAAATATTCTACACCACTCCTACAGATTTGAAGGGCGTTTAGGAAATAGTTAGTATTGCTGTTTGCATTAAAGCCCTGCTGCTTTTACAGTACTCTAAAACCCTGCTGCTCGTATTACAGTTCCTCACTGGGGGGCTAGTCCCCCAAAGTATACTTCATATTTCCAGGTTTCCCAGATTTTCCCATCAACATTCCATATATCACCCAGAAGACACATGTAGGTTTACTGGTAGTTTAGATAGTCAGTAAAGTGTCTATATCTGTATCGTACACCTGGGGAACCCTGGTTACCATCACCACCTGGAGGGTGAGTCTGACTAGGAGGGTGAGTCTGACTAGGAGGGTGAATCTGACTAGGAGGGTGAATCTGACTAGGAGGGTGAGTCTGACTAGGAGGGTGAGTCTGACTAAGAGAGTAAGTCTGACTAGAATGGTGAGTCTGACTAGGAGAGTGAGTCTGACTAGGAGGGTGAGTCTGACTAGGAGGGTGAGTCTGACTAGTAGAGTGAGTCTGACTAGGAGAGTAAGTCTGACTAGGAGGGTGAGTCTGACTAGGAGGGTGGGTTTGACTAGGAGGGTGAGTCTGACTAGGAGGGTGGGTTTGACTAGGAGGGTGAGTCTGACTAGGAGGGTGAGTCTGACTAGGAGGGTGAGTCTGACTAGTAGAGTGAGTCTGACTAGGAGAGTAAGTCTGACTAGGAGGGTGAGTCTGACTAGGAGGGTGAGTCTGACTAGGAGAGTGAGTCTGACTAGGAGAGTGAGTCTGACTAGGAAAGTGAGTCTGACTAGGAGGGTGAGTCTGACTAGGAGGGTGGGTTTGACTAGGAAAGAGAGCCTGACTAGGAGAGTGAGTCTGAATAGGAGGGTGGGTTTGACTAGGAGAGTGAGTCTGACTAGGAGGGTGAGTCTGAATAGGAGAGTGAGTCTGACTAGTAGAGTGAGTCTGACTAGGAAAGTGAGTCTGACTAGGAGGGTGAGTCTGACTAGGAGGGTGGGTTTGACTAGGAGAGTGAGTCTGACTAGGAGAGTGAGTCTGACTAGGAGGGTGAGTCTGACTAGTAGAGTGAGTCTGACTAGGAAAGTGAGTCTGACTAGGAGGGTGAGTCTGACTAGGAGGGTGGGTTTGACTAGGAGAGTGAGTCTGACTAGGAGGGTGGGTTTGACTAGGAGAGTGAGTCTGACTAGGAGAGTGAGTCTGAATAGGAGGGTGGGTTTGACTAGGAGAGTGTGTCTGACTAGGAGAGTGAGCCTGACTAGGAGGGTGAGTCTGACTAGGAGGGTGAGTCTGAATAGGAGAGTGAGTCTGACTAGGAGGGTGAGTCTGAATAGGAGAGTGAGCCTGACTAGGAGGGTGAGTCTGAATAGGAGAGTGACTGACTAGGAGAGTGAGTCTGACTAGGAGAGTGAGCCTGACTAGGAGGGTGAGTCTGAATAGGAGAGTGAGTCTGACTAGGAGGGTGAGTCTGACTAGGAGAGTGAGCCTGACTAGGAGGGTGAGTCTGACTAGGAGGGTGAGTCTGACTAGGAGGGTGAGTCTGACTAGGAGGGTGAGTCTGAATAGGAGAGTGAGTCTGACTAGGAGAGTAAGTCTGACTAGGAGGGTGAGTCTGAATAGGAGGGTGACTCTGACTAGGAAGGTGAGTTTGACTAGGAGAGTGAGTCTGACTAGGAGGGTGAGTTTGACTAGGAGAGTGAGCCTGACTAGGAGGGTGAGTCTGACTAGGAGGGTGAGTCTGACTAGGAGGGTGGGTTTGACTAGGAGGGTGAGTCTGACTAGGAGGGTGAGTTTGACTAGGAGAGTGAGTCTGACTAGGAGAGTGAGTCTGAATAGGAGAGTGAGTCTGAATAGGAGAGTGAGTCTGACTAGGAGGGTGGGTTTGATCAAATATTTAACAAGTGATTAACTGACTGAATGAATGACTGACTGACTGATTACACGAATGACTGTTTAACTGACTGACTGATTAACTTACTGACTGAATGACCGATTGATTAACTGAATGGCTGGCTGATTGACTGAGTGATTCATTAACTAACTGACTGACTGAATAAAAGACTGGCTAAATGACTGACTGACTGATTGACTGACTTGACCCAATGGTTAATTGTCTAAATGACTGACTGCTAAAATGACTGACTGACTGAATAAATAACTGACTAAATGACTACATGGCTGAGTCACTCTCACCAACTGGCAGACTGCTTAAATGATTGAGTGACTGACTGAGTGGCTAACTGACTCACTCACTGAATCACTGGCTGACTGACTGACTGACTAAACCACTGACTTACTCTGACTGGTTGGCTGACTAGCTGCTAAAATGATTGATTGAGTGACTGACCGAGTGACTAAATGGCTTACTCACTGAGTGACTGACCAAACCACTGACTAACCAACGTACTGTCTAACTGACTAGCTCATTAACTAGACTGATTACAAAACGGACTGATTGACTGAATAACTGACTGAGTGACTGACTAACTTGCTGACTGACACACTGAATAAATGGCTATGGTACAGATGAATGAACTGACTGACCGACTAATTAACAGACTGACTAACTAACTGACCGACTGATGTCTCATTGGCTGAGTGAAAATTGTTACTGAGTGCAAGCGACTTCCCTGGACTAAGTGGCAGCAAACTACTTGCAGATATTACCCATCATTCCAGTGGGGATAACTTCGGAGCTTTCAGTGTAGCGTGAGCTGCTTATCTGCTTCTCCACACTGCTGCACTACATACGGTATAACTCCTATAATTTAGGAGCCTGTTCTGTACAGCTCCTTATTCAGGAATACCTTTGGTGGGAAAGTTAGCGGAGAGGGATCGATCTCAGATGGTGTTCCATATATATGATATTTAAAGCACCATATTAGTATTTCAATTCATTAATGAGCTCATGATTCAGAGGGGCGAGTGTAATTCTGTTTCAGATATGGGCACAGTATGGACAGTGGTGGTGAAGGTAACCAGACGTCCCCTCTAAAAGCTCTCTCACAGGAAGTTACTACATGGGATGGTTCCCAAATTGTCCCATCATCGGTATTCCATATACCACTCAGAAGACACATGTCCGTTCACTGGTGGTTTAAAGCAAGCCCACTCTGAATGAGTCTGTATATCTATTCATTATAAAAGTACACAGGAGGAATGATATATTTAATTTAGGAATTTTAATGACTTTACTGAATATGTACAGACAGTATTAGTCTATCCTGACGCTGATTAGTGTGACAGTGCAGTGGACTGTAGGGGGCGCCACTGAATAAACCAACATCTAAAAGCAACTCCTGTTTACTGTTCATGAGCAGATGGACTCCTGGAGTACAGGCACAAACATCCGAAAACACAAGAGAAAAAATCTGAAAATATTATTATTAGTAATATAATATAATATAATATAATATAATATAATATAATTAATATAATTTTGTGTGTCTGTATGTGTCTGTATGTCTTTGTGTGTGTGTGTCTGTATCTGTGGTGTGTGTGTGTGTGTGTATCTGTGGTGTGTGTGTGTGTATGTGTGTGTATCTGTGGTGTGTGTGTGTGTGTGTATCTGTATCTGTGGTGTGTGTGTGTGTATGTGTGTGTATCTGTATCTGTGGTGTGTGTGTTTATGTGTGTGTATCTGTATCTGTGGTGTGTGTGTGTCTGTATCTGTGGTGTGTATGTGTGTGTATCTGTGTATGTGTGTGTATCTGTATCTGTGGTGTGTATGTGTGTGTATCTGTGTATGTGTGTGTATGTCTTTGTGTGTGTGTGCATGTACCTGTGGTGTGTGTGTGTGTGTGTGTGTGTATCTGTACCTGTGGTGTGTGTGTGTGTGTGCGCATGTACCTGTGGTGTGTGTGTGTGTGTGTGTGTGTGTGTGTATGTGTGTCTGTATCTGTGGTGTGTGTGTGTGTATCTGTGGTGTGTGTGTGTCTGTCTGTCTGTGTGTGTGTGTGTATCTGTGGTGTGTGTGTGTGTTTCTGTGTGTGTGTGTGTGTTTGTATCTGTGGTGTGTGTGTCTGTATCTGTGGTGTGTGTGTGTGTGTGTGTGTGTCTGTATCTGTGCTGTGTGTGTGTGTGTGTGTTTCTGTGTGTCTGTATCTGTGGTGTGTGTGTTTGTGTGTGTGTGTGTCTGTATCTGTGGTGTGTGTGTGTGTGTGTGTGTATGTGTATCTGTGGTGTGTGTGTGTGTGTGTCTGTTTCTGCTGTGTGTGTGTGTGTATGTGTGTGTCTGTGGTGTGTGTGTGTGTATGTGTGTGTGCGTATCTGTGTGTGTGTGTGTGTATGTGTGTGTCTGTATCTGTGGTGTGTGTGTGTGTGTGTATGTGTGCGTATCTGTGTGTGTGTGTGTATGTGTGCAAATCTGTGTGTGTGTGTGTGTGTGTGTGTGTTTGTATGTGTGCGTATCTGTGTGTGTGTGTATGTGTGCGTATCTGTGTGTGTGCGTATCTGTGTGTGTGTGTGTGTGTGTCTGTATCTGTGGTGTGTGTGTGTGTGTGTGTGTGTATGTGTGCGTATCTCTGTGTGTGTGTGTGTGTGTGTGTGTGTGTGTCTGTGTCTGTATCTGTGGTGTGTGTGTGTGTGTGTGTGTCTGTATCTGTGGTGTGTGTGTGTGTGTGTGTATGTGTGCGTATGTGTGTGTGTGTGTGTGTGTATGTGTGCCTATCTGTGTGTGTGTGTGTATGTGTACGTATCTGTGTGTGTGTGTGTGTGTGTGCCTATCTCTGTGTGTGTGTGTCTGTATCTGTGTGTGTGTGTATGTGTATCTGTGGTGTGTGTGTGTGTGTGTCTGTTTCTGCTGTGTGTGTGTGTGTGTATGTGTGTGTCTGTGGTGTGTGTGTGTGTATGTGTGTGTGCGTATCTGTGTGTGTGTGTGTGTATGTGTGTGTCTGTATCTGTGGTGTGTGTGTGTGTGTGTATGTGTGCGTATCTGTGTGTGTGTGTATGTGTGCAAATCTGTGTGTGTGTGTGTGTGTGTGTTTGTATGTGTGCGTATCTGTGTGTGTGTGTATGTGTGCGTATCTGTGTGTGTGCGTATCTGTGTGTGTGTGTGTGTGTCTGTATCTGTGGTGTGTGTGTGTGTGTGTGTGTGTATGTGTGCGTATCTCTGTGTGTGTGTGTGTGTGTGTGTGTGTGTGTCTGTGTCTGTATCTGTGGTGTGTGTGTGTGTGTGTGTGTCTGTATCTGTGGTGTGTGTGTGTGTGTGTGTATGTGTGCGTATGTGTGTGTGTGTGTGTGTGTATGTGTGCCTATCTGTGTGTGTGTGTGTATGTGTACGTATCTGTGTGTGTGTGTGTGTGTGTGCCTATCTCTGTGTGTGTGTGTCTGTATCTGTGTGTGTGTGTGTGTTAGTGCATGTGTGAACATCTCTCTGTGTTAATCCTCTCTGGTGCGTGTGGCGTGTGCGGTGCTGATGTTATTCTGATGTGTGTTATTTGCCCTCCCTCTGTCTGTCGGGGGGGTAAAACCCTCACCCACGCACTGGAGCTCCACACACGCGCCGCAGCAGTATGGACGGAGTGGAGGAGGAGGAGCACACACACCTGCAGACTCGCTCACCTGCGGAGCTCCACACCTGAGCTCAGGTACGGTCAAGCTTTCTGTCTGATTCTCACTGTTACAGCAGCTCTCACGTTACAGAGTGCCCAGGAGATTATGTCAGCTATAGGACTAGGAGGTTTAAAGGGGAATTCCACCGGTTATTCCGAACTCTTTACTTCAGAGGTTCTATACGGTGGTGGTGGTGATGGGAACCAGGGTTCTCCATGTCTAGAACACACTTTATTGACTATCTAAACCACCAGTGAACCTACACGTGTCTTCTGAGTGTGTATGGAATGTTGATGATGAAAATCTGGAAAACCTGGAAATACTAAGTCTCTTTGTGGGACTATTTGACCTCACAGCGCCCTGCAGCATGTATCCCTCCACCATGAATGGAGTTTAAGGCTGAGATCTTCTCCACACTATCATAAACAGCGTCTCAGACATCAGGCAGCGTATTCAGAACCACCTCCTGTAGGAACTTTCTGTGAGGGAGCGTTTAAAGGTGGACGCCTGGTTACCTTCACCACCACTGTAAATAGTTCTGACTTTGTACAGTCCCTCTAGAACGAACTTTATTTACATCTTATGTATTTACAGGCCAAATCAAATTTGCATATTCAGATCAATTAAGCAGGTTTATACAGCAGGTCTGTGACATCATTTCAAAGACCCTATAGCTCTTAAAGCCCTGTTGATGTGATCTGTATATATATATATATATATATATATATACATATATATATATATATATATATATATATATATATATATAATTATGTATATATATATATAATATATAAATTATTGCTATAATATGCTCTGGTACACTGTAACATTGTTACACTATATAGAACACAGAACACTACAATATATATATATATACGTATACAGTATATTACATACAGCATGCTATAGTACTTGACATTTTGATACAGTCCAATATAATATAGCATGCCATACTATGATTTATAATACACAATAACGCAGTACATTATAATATAACATGCTATAATGTATAATAATACAGTGTGATACTATACAGTACATTAAAGTAGATCACTATAATACAGCATTATATAATATACAATATGATAATAACTTGTGCTGCAATACCATACATAACAGGACAGCATGCCCGGGTTCAATGGAATAGACTACAGTACCTCATAATACAGCATGCTGTGGCTCATAATAGTAATAAAATAATAAAACTCTGATACATTGTAGTATACAGTGTAAATACAATATTACAACATGCTATAACACAGTACATAGCGATGCAGTACGTTCTAATAGCATTATAAATGCAGCATGCTATAATATAGTACAGTATAATAAATTTAACTATAATAGAGCACACTGTTGTATACTATCAATGCAGTATGCTACAATATGGTATGTTATAACGCATATTACAGCATACTAGGATATAGTATATAATATTACATTTCTGTATTAATATTGTATATTGTGATAGAGCATGATGTGATGGAATGCACTGTAGTACAGTAGACTATTATACAGTAAACTACAGTGTTACATGATATAGTACATAGTAATATGGTGTCCCATAATGCAGTGTACATTAATAGCACACTGTAATATAGCGTGTTATAATGTAGTACATATTAATACAGTGTCCTATAATGTAGTACATATTAATAAAGTTGCCTATAATGTAGTACATATTAATAAAGTTGCCTATAATGTAGTACATATTGATACAGCATGCTATAATATAGTACATAATTTAATGTACCATAACACAGTGCATTGTAATTTAGCCTACTGTAATGCAATTCACTGTAGTGCAGTACACTAGTATACTACTAATAATATTATACTGCTATTATACAGTAATGCTGTGTATTAATAATATTATAATATTAATACAGTGTGCTATAATGTAGTCCAGATTAATACAGTATGCTGTAATACAGTACATTATAATGCAATATGATGTAACACAGTGCATAGCACAACAGTACACTGTAATACTGCATGTTATTATATAGTACATATTAATAAAGTGTGCTATAATGCAGTGTGCATTAATAGCACACTGTAATATAGCATTATAATGTAGTACATATTAAAACAGTGTCCTATTATGTAGTACATATTAATACAGTGTGCTATAATGCAGTGTGCATTAATAGCACACTGTAATACAGCATTATAATGTAGTACATATTAAAACAGTGTCCTATTATGTAGTACATATTAATACAGTGTCCTATAATGCAGTACATATTAATACAGTGTCCTATAATGCAGTACATATTAATAAAGTGTCCTATAATGCAGTACACAATAATAGCACACTGTAATATAGCGTTATAATGTAGTACATATGAATACAGTGTCCTATAATGTAGTACATATTAATATAGCATGCTTTAATATAGTACATAATTTAATGTACAATAACACAGTGCATTGTAATTTAGCATACTGTAATGCAATGCACTGTAATACAGTACACTATTATACAGTAATACTGTATATTAATAATATTATAATATTAATACATATGAATACAGTATGCTGTAATATGTACTGTTATAATGCAGCATGCATAATAATAAAGTACAATGTAATACAGTACATAGCATTACAGCACACTGTAATATAGCATGGTATAATATAGTACATATTAATATTGTCTCCTGTAATGCAGTACATAATTTAATATAGCGTAACACAGTGCATTGTAATTTAGCATGATGTAATGAAATGCATTGTAGTACAGTACACTATTGTACAGTAATACTGTATATTAATAATATAATATTAATACAGTGTGCTATAATGTAGTCCAGATGAATACAGTATGCTGTAATACAGTACATTATAATGCAATATGATGTAATACAGTACATAGCGCTACAGTACGCTGTAATACTATGTTATTATATAGTACATATTAATACAGTGTGCTATAATGCAGTGTGCTACAACAGAGTATATCACAATAGAGTACATTATAATACAGCACATCATAACACAGTAATTATAGCACATTATAAAGTAGAATACTATTTAGATTTAATTCCTATTAATTATTAATACAGGACTATAATCAGGACTACTATCACAGCGTTCTCACTGTTCATGCTTATAGACAGCAGTGTGTTATACCGAGTCTGACGTCTATTCTAGATTGCTTAACAACTGGACACTCGTTATGGTCAGACCGACATGAAGCCGGGCCTGTTTCTGACCACGGGCTCGGTAACAGATGGTGTTACTCTCCTCTAGCTTGATGTGGCCAGATAAAACTGCTAAATGTTATATGACAGTAAATGAGACTATCTTAATCTGTCTGGATTGGGATTGGAGCAGGTGGAGGAGGGGCGGTACTGGGGTTGGTGTGTATGTCGGGGGTGGATTCGTTTTGAATTTGTTGTGAGTTATTATTTATGAATAGGAAGCTGCTATATGGTTCAGTATTCGTTAGCTCCGTATTTAAAGGTTCAGTTCCACCTTAAATGATACAGCTGATACCTTCTGGTGCCTCTAGTGCAAGTTTAAGGTGGAATGGAAGCTTTGGCGAATTCAGCCGTGTAATTCCTGATAGGTCCTGAGGTTGTTTATGCAGCTTGCTGGTTAGCATGGGACTGGTATATAACCTAAGGTTCCTTCTAGGGTTTCTTTATAGCATGGGATTAATACAGTCTGGGTTTATTTGTGTTTTTAATTTTATGGCATGGGATTATTTCAGCCTGGGTGAACATGGATTAATTCCACTGTACATTTAATGGTCTGTGTTTAATATAGCCTGGTGTTAATACTACTGTTAATTTGATGGCACAGGATTAATATACCCTGGGGCTAATTCTACTATATATATTATAGCATGGGGATGAATAAATTGTGGGGTCAATTCTACTGTAACTTTTATAAAATGGTATTAATATAGTATAGGGTCAATTGTACTGTAACATTTATATCATGAGATTAATATAGTCTAGTGTTAATTCTATTTTAACTTTTATAGCATGGGATTAATATAGTCTAGGGTCAATTCTACTGTAACTTTTGTAGCATGGGGTTAATTTGATGGCACAGGATTAATATACCCTGGGGCTAATTCTACTATATATATTATAGCATGGGGATAAATAAATTATGGGGTCAATTCTACTGTAAAATTTATAACACAGAACTAATACACACTGGGGCCACTTTTGCAATACATTTTATAGAATGGGTATGAATATATCCTGGGTTCAATGTACTTTAATGTACAGCATAGAATTAATATACTCTAGAATCAGTTTTACTGTAAATATTATAGCATTGGGATTAATATATCCTGGGGTCAATTCTACTATAATTATTATAACATGGAATAAATATATATCATGGGGTCAATTCTACTATAAATGTAACAGCATAGGATTGATATGTCCTGAGGTTAATTCTACTGTAAATTGTATAGTATGGGATTAATATCTCGCCACTGTCCAAAGAAAATTTCCAAAATCGCAACTTTACAGGAGATGCCAAAAACCTTATTTAATTTGAATGGAAGTCAATGTAACCACGTCTGTACGAGCAGTTTTGAGCCATTTCTGTTGGTCCATTCTTTATGACGTCTCCACACAGTGTAAATAGTAGCTCATGTGATCAAATGTGATCAGCGATATTCTGGGGTAAATTCTACAGTGAAATTGATAGCATGGGATTAATAAATTCTGGAGTCAATTCACATGTTGATTTTATATCACAGAATAATTATAACCTGGCGTAAATTCTACTATACATTTTATAGCATGGGATTAATATAGTCTGGGGTCAATTCTACTGTAACTTTTATAGCATGGGATTAATATAGTCTGGGGTCAATTCTACTGTAACTTTTATAGCATGGTCTTAATATAGTCTGGGGTTAATTCTACTGTAACATTTATAGGATAGAATTAATATAATCTGGGGTCAGATCTACTGTAACTTTTATAGCATGGTCTTAATATAGTCTGGGGTTAATTCTACTGTAACATTTATAGGATAGAATTAATATAATCTGGGGTCAATTCTACTGTAACTTTTATAGCATGGGATTAATATAGTCTGGGGTCAATTCTACTGTAACTTTTATAGCATGGGATTAATATAGTCTGGGGTCAATTATGCTGTACATTTTATAGCATAAAGTTAATATATCCTGGGGTCAATTCTACTGTAAATTTTATAGCATGGGATTAATATAATCTGGGGTCAATTCTACTGTAAATTTTATAGCATGGGATTAATATAATCTGGGGTCAATTTTACTGCAACTTTTATAGCATGGTCTTAATATAGTCTGGGGTTAATTCTACTGTAACATTTATAGGATAGAATTAATATAATCTGGGGTCAGATCTACTGTAACCTTTATAGGATGGGATTAATATAATCTAGGGTCAATTCTATTGTAATTTCTATAGCATGGGATTAATATATCCGGGGTAAATTCTACTGTAACCTTTATAGCGTGGGATTAATATAGTCTGGGGTAAATTCTACTGTAACCTTTATAGCGTGGGATTAATATAGTCTGGGGTCAATTCTACTGTAATTTTTATAGCATGGGATTAATATAGTCTGGGGTCAGTGCTACTGTAACTTTTATAGCATAGGATTAATATAGTCTAGTGTTAATTCTATTGTAACTTTTATAGCATGGGATTAATATAGTCTGGGGTTAATTCTACTGTAAACTTTTTAGCATGGGATTAATAAAGTCTGGGGTCAATTCTATTGTAATTTCTATAGCATGAGTTTATTAGTGTCTGGGGTCAATTCTACTGTAACTTTTATAGCATAGGATTAATATAGTCTAGTGTTAATTCTATTGTAACTTTTATAGCATGGGATTAATATAGTCTGGGGTTAATTCTACTGTAAACTTTTTAGCATGGGATTAATATAGTCTGGGGTCTATTCTACTGTAACTTTTTTAGCATGGGATTAATATAGTCTGGGGTAAATTCTACTGTAAACTTTTTAGCATGGGATTAATTTAGTCTGGTGTTAATTCTACTGTAACTTTTTTAGCATGGGATTAATATAGTCTGGGGTCAATTCTATTGTAATTTCTATAGCATGAGTTTATTAGTGTCTGGGGTCAATTCTACTGTAATTTGTATAGCATGGGATACATTTTTTTCTGGGACTATTGCTACTATAAATCCAATAAATCTATAAAACAGCATGACATTAATATATACTGAAGTTTTCTCTAGTGGGAATTTTCTAGCATGGGATTACCATGCCCTGACTTTATTTAATAGCCGGTTTTATAGAATGGGATGATAATATCCTGAGGACATTTCTACTACTTCACATTTTGTGTTGAACTCACCCACTGAAACCAGCACAGATGTACACCCAGCAGGGGCTGATTATTTATAGCCTCGCTTTTCGGGGTGTTTCCCTACAGTAGAGACGGGATAATGAATTTTTTTCAGGAAGGCCAGACGGTGCCCTTTCTTATTTCAGGCTGTAATAAATAATATCTATCACCGTCGGACGGTCTGCTGGAGCTAGGACTATCACTCTGAATGTCTGGTTATCGCCAGTCACTCCGTGTTTCCCTGCCTGCCTGCCTGCCTGCCTGCCTGCCTGCGCGTGTGTCAGTAAGCATCTTTATCTTCATGTCGTGCCAGTTGGCTCTGATTTTTGGCCGTCCTCTCTCTCATACTCTCTTCCTCCAGCGGGCACATTAAGCCCTCATTAGGACTCAAAATAAGAGGAAATGAAGCTCAAAGCGGAACTGCAGCTTCCCCCACTGGTGCGAAATACAGTAGGCTTAAATACAGTACCCTGTAGTACACTACAACACCACAAGGTACAGTGTACAAAGTACAATACACGATAATACAGTATGGTATATGTGCTATACCATTCTGTACTTTGTGCAATGCTCTGGTACAGTATGTTGACATACACTATGTTGTAAAACGATACTCCATAAGGCATTGCTTTATAGTACAGTATGAAATGGCACAGTGCACTAATATTCAGTATAGAGTATCCTGTAAGAAAGATAATCCAGTACACTATAACAGAGTATGCTATAATATGATATTCTATAGTACAGTGATATATCACACAATATACACCATCATCAGAAGGAGGTGTGGCAGTGCAGGTGTGTTGGGAAGGAAGATAAAGGTGACCGCTCGTCACTGGAAGATGACCCGCTGCCATTCTGAGTCACTCCATGACAGTTTGGCACGACACCCACTGCGTCTTCGTGACGGTGACGGTGGCAGCCAACGTAGTGACCGTCATCTCCCATGGGATTTCCGCTCAGGCCTTGACTCGACACTCCCAAAGCCTCCATTTAGTTTCTCTTGAGCTGTTCGAGGGGAAACCTGCTTGTGTGCTTCAGTTCAACGCTTGCTTCCCATAACACGCTTGAGCTTTAGTGCCAACTGACCGGCTGACCTCACGCATTCCCAGACATCACACTAACCCCCGACCATGTTTCACAGTTCCGGTGTTGTCTTTACCATATGTAACGGGACCCACGTCTTCCCATTTCAAGTTTCACATTTGACTCATACGTCCACAGACTATTATCCCAAAAGTCTTCTAGAACGTGAGACGAGCCTTTGTGTTCTGAGATTGGTCACCAGTGATTAGCATCTCGCCGCTGTCTTCATAAGGAGGCCATTTCTATTCAGTCACGTCTTTTCCAGTGAGGCCGTGCACTTTCTTCTAGGAGTTCCGGGTTCCTTTGTGGGGGTTCTGGATGCAGTTGTCGATGCAGTCTTGGTGAATCACTGTGTGGAAAGTTCACCCGCTGTTCCAGTCGGTTTCCCACCATTGTGGTCGGGCTGTCACACTGTTATTGACTGTGTCCCGGAACCTTAGCAATGCGCCTGTAGTCCTGTAGATGTCAGTTGACCATGATCTGCGTCTGTATTTGGAATCTTTAGACATGCGGTGATCCACCATACAGGCTATTTGAGACCTTCAAGCTGCTTCACATTATGATGTTCGTGTGATGTTCCCGCGGAACTCGGTGGGGTCAGCCACAGTCTGGGAGTGTGGTATCATTCCAGAACAGCGTTCAGTGTTTACACTTGAGTATACAGTTTGCGATATGTGCTCTTCGTTGTGCTCTGTGTGGTGGCAGCGGTGGTGGTGGTGGTGGTGGTGGTGGGGGGAGTTACCCAGCAGGAAGCCGGGCCTGTCCTTCGGCCAGCTAACGGACTTATAGCCCAGCTGTGCCCCGGCTGCTGCACACACTTCGCCAAGTCTGTGCTTACACTGCAGCTTCGTTTAATTCTCCAAACTGAAGCCCTAATGCACGATGTGAGGGTTTCTATAAGTCCTTGACCCTTCACCGATTCAGATCTGATTGGAGCTCTCATCAAACTCTGGGCGATCCTGCCATCATCTGTACGTCGTATGTAAGTGTCGTATGGGAGTCATTTGTAGTGCTGAGAGCTGTTTGTGTAGTGTAACCTCTTCTTTCACCCTAGCGCAGTTAAGCCCCACCCATTCACCTTACAACGAGTAACCCCGCCCATTCAGTTATATAGCAGTTTAGCCCCACCCTTTCACCCTACAGCAGTCTAGCCCTGCCCATTCACCCAACAGCAATTTAGCCCCACCCATTCACCCTACAAGTAACCCCGCCCATTCAATCACATAGCAGTTTAGCCCCACCCATTCAAGCTACAAGTAACCCTACCTATTCAAAAACAAAGCAGTTTAGCCCCAACCATTCAGCCAATACGCAATGTAGCGTCACCTACAACAAGTAAAACCGCCCCTTCAGTAACATCAGCAGTTTAGCCCCCTCCTTTCACCTACAGCAATTTAAACCCCACCCATTCACCCTACAGGACCCCGCCCATTCAATCACATAGCAGTTTAAGCCCACCTTTAACCCTACAAAAAAGTTAAAACCCACCCATTCAGTTCAACCGCAGTTTAGCCCACAAAATATTCACCCTACAGCAGTCTAGCCCAAACCCATAATCCAAAATCAGTTTAGGCCCCACCAATTCACCCTACAACAGTTTAGCCCTGCCCATTCAGCCAATGGCAGTTAAGCCCCACCATTGCCTACAACCACTCTAACCCCAACCCATTCAGTCATACAGCAGTTTAGCCCCAAATATTCACCCTACAGCAGTCTAGCCCCGCCCATTCATCCAACCGCAGTTTAGCATCACCCATTCACCCTACAACAAGTAACCCCACCCATTCAATCACATAGCAGTTTTAGGAGAAGAAAGATGAAAAAAGAGGTATATTAACAAGTGAAATAAAAGTTAGGAGGTTAAAAAGATGGTTAAAGAAGTAATAGGGTTAAGATAGCTAGATGAGGGGTAAGAAGAAGGGAAGAATAACAATAAGAGAGAAGAATAGAGGAGATAGTGTGTTTAAAAAACTAGATAAAGAGGCGGTACTTTTTTTAAGTAAGCGGAAGAGGTAAGGATAGTATATAAAGAAGAAACAAAATTAAAAAAAAGCAGGGAGGAAATATGGGGGTAAAGAGAGGGGAAAATAAGATAAGAGTACTAAAAAAAGAGGAGATAAGAAAAGGAAGATTTACTTAAAAGAGAATAAAACAAAAGGTAGAATCAATAGAAAAAAAAAGAGAAAAGATAGGGTTTAGGGGTTAGTAAGAATAAAAGAAAGTGTAATGTAATATAAGAAACATAAAGGGAGAAGAACAGGGAGTTTATAAAGGGGGGAATAAGGGTAGGGGAGAAGGAAAGGTTTAAAAGATAAAGAAGGGGGGGGTCAAATCCACAGATAGCAGTATTAGAAAAGCTACCCAGAAGAAAGAAAGAAAAAGTGGTAGCGTAATAGAAGAACATATAAATGATAGGAAGTAAAAGAATAGCAAGAGAGAGGGGTAGGGTTTATTAGTACAGAAAAAAGACAGGAGGAAATTTAAATTAAGCGTTCAAGAGGTAAGTGGAAAAAAAAGGAGAGAGGGGAATAGCAGGTTAATTAGGGTAGAAAGTAGGTAGAATAGAGCAAGAGAAGAGAGTTCGGGTATCGACGGGAGGATATAAGCTAAACTCACGATAACAGTCAGAAATATGTGTGGACCCAAAATCATAGATTACAAGGAAGGTACGTAACAGGGTCACAACGTCGACTAGGAGTGATTCACCCTACAACAGTTAGCCCCCACGAGCAATGTTTAGCCCATTCAGCCAATGGCAGTTAAGCCCCACCCATTTACCCCACAACAAGTAACCCCACCCATTCAGTCATACAGCAGTTTAGCCCCACCCATTAACCATACAGCAGTCTAGCCCCGCCTATTTATCCAACAGCAGTTAAGCCCACCCATTCCGTCTACAGCAGTTTAGGCCTGCTCATTCAGCCTACAGCAATTAGCTCCACCCATACAGCCTACAGCAGGATAGTCCCACCCAATCAGAATGCATATGTGTAGCCCCACCCATATGTCCTACAACTGGTTAGGCTCACCAATCCAGCTCACAACAGTTTAGCCCCATTCATCCAGGCTACGGCAGTTTAGCTTCACCCTTTCACCTCAAAGTCATATAGCTCCACCCATTCAGTCTACAGCAGGTTAGCCCTGCCTATTCATCTTAGAACAGTTTAGCTCCACCTGTTCAGTCTACAGCAGTTTTGCCCCAGCCATTCAGCCAACAGCAATTTAGCGTCACCCACTTACCCTACAAGTAACCCCGCCCATTCAGCCAACGGCAGTTAAGCCCCACCCATTTACCCCACAACAAGTAACCCCACCCATTCCGTCTACAGCAGTTTAGGCCTGCTCATTCAGCCTACAGCAATATACTGTAGCTCCACCCATACAGCCTACAGCAGGACAGCTCCAGGCTACGGCAGTTTAGCTTCACCCTACGGCTACGGCAGTTTAGCTTCAGCCTTTCACCTCAAAGTCATATAGCTCCACCCATTCAGTCTACTGCAGGTTAGCCCTGCCTATTCATCTTAGAACAGTTTAGCTCCACCTGTTCAGTCTACAGCAGTTTAGCCCTGCCCATATGTATATATGTATATATGTATATAGAGAGCATGTTGTTGCTGTCCTGGTAACAGAGGGCGGTTCTTTACGTGTGATGTACACCCGAGGTTTGAGTCCAAGTGATTTGGTAGCATCTCTAATGGCCCATTCATCATGAAACTTTGGGACAGTGTAAAGAACAGTCGGCTCAGATAAATAACAATGACACCAGTGATTGTCATCGCTTTGGGGACAGTGCTGATGTGAATGACCTCAGCGTCTGAAAAGGTTGAAAAATGAGTTGGGTGCTGTGGGTGTGGTGGTGGTGGGGGGGTGGTGTTAGGCAGAGAGCTAATTCATCCTCATGTATCTGCGTCCCCACTGCTTTGGTTCGGTGTGTAATGAGATTATTGACATTATCGACCCATTGATCTAAAACACCATAAATCAGTGAAAGTGCACAAAGAACAAAAGCTGGACTCAGATCCTCAGCAAACACACTCCAGCCTTCCTCAGTGGGCCGATCTCAGTCTAATCAATCCGCCGCTGTACAGTAATAGACTGACTGGCTCAGTAAACAGTATTTACAGCAGCAGGGCCGCCAGCTGGGCCGCCAGGGGCAGGTCCTCAGGTCTGGAGATTAAACTCTGAACATGAAGAGTAACAGTTAGCATCCGGAGCACAGCAGCTAACACGCTAGAGCATGTTAGCGCAAAACTTGATTTGGAGTCTAAAATTTGGAAAGTGCAGACCACGAATTCAGTGTGTCTGTGATGTCATATTGTATATATATCAAATATATTTGGGCCTACAGCAATTTAGCCCCGCCCCATTCCCCCTAATGGCATTCTTTTAGCTCGACCTACTTTAGGAATGAGGTAGAGTTGAATAGTTTGGCTCTGGAAGCACAAATCCCATCTATAATCACCACTGGGAAACTGGAATATTAGTCATTAAGCCTTAGCCTCTCAGTGCAGCTACAGGATATTTGGTATGTAGGTCTATAATCTCAATAAAGCCGTATATCAGCCTTATTCCTGGTGATCTCATTGTGGATCTCTTTGTGGATCTCTATGTGAATCTCATTGTGGAGCTATGGGGAGCCTTTTGGAAGCTTTTTGTGGATCTCTTAGTGGATCTCTTTGTGAAGCTTTTTGTGGATCTCTATGTGGAGCTCTTAGTGGATCTCTTTTTGGATCTCTTTGTGAATCTCTGGAGTTCTTTTTGGAACTCTCTGTGGAGCTTTGTGGATGTCTATGGATCTCTTTGTGGATCTGTTTGTGGAGCTCTGTGGATCTCTTTGTACAGCTCTTTGTGGAACTCTTTGTGGATCTCTTTGTGGATCTCTATGTAAATCTCTTTGTGGAGCTATGTGGATCTCTGTTGTTCTCTTTGTGGGGCACTTTGTGGATCTCTTAGTGGATCTCTTTGTGGATTTTTGATCTCTTTGTGAAGCTTTTTGTGGATCTCTATGTGAATCTCATTGTGGAGCTAAGGGGAGCCTTTTGGAAGCTTTTTGTGGATCTGTTTGTGGAGCTCTGTGGATCTCTTTGTGGAGCTCTGTGGATCTCTCTGTGGATCTCTTTGTGGAGCTCTGTGGATCTCTTTGTACAGCTCTTTGTGGATCTCTTTGTGGATCTCTATGTAAATCTCTTTGTGGAGCTATGTGGATCTCTGTTGTTCTCTTTGTGGGGCACTTTGTGGATCTCTTAGTGGATCTCTTTGTGGATTTTTGATCTCTTTGTGAAGCTTTTTGTGGATCTCTATGTGAATCTCATTGTGGAGCTCTGTGGAGCTCTTTGTACAGCTCTTTGTGGAGCTCTTTGTGGATTTCTATGGATCTCTTTGTGGAGCTCTGTGGATCTCTCTGTGGATCTTATGGTGGAGCTCTGTGGATCTCTCTGTGGATCTCTTTGTGGAGCTCTGTGGATCTCTTTAGTTACAGGTGTATTTGGGCGTGGCCAGGTGTGCATCCACACCGTCTTAGATCCACACGTCTTTTATTTGTCCATGAGAAGAGAAGGGGGTACAGACCGGTCCGTACGAACGGTCTCACTCTGCCTCTCGTGATGCTGGTCAGTAATGACCCTCTTGGCCTTTGCAGGCTGCAGCTGTCTGATTGGTTTATTGGAGCTCCTCCAGCTCCTTTAATTGCGGTGGTGGTTCTGCAGAGGCTGGAGTTCATTTGGGAGAGAAACGATCCTCAGCTTACAGCACGGAGCCAACGCCAACAGATTAATCTGCTTAACAGGCTCGGCCCCGAAAACACCTGCTCTCCGGGACCGAGCGAGTCCTTTAACTTACACATCCATACCCTAAACCACCACAGTGCCACCTTAACTAAAACCTTAGAGGGGGCCTCCTTAAGTCAGGGAGATGTATACAGAGTCATTCTGGTGATCTCTGAGTTGTTCCCTGCCATGTCCCAGTTGTGTCTCAAGCTAGACAGCTGAGGAGTGGAGTGTGGAGTGTGTTCAGTGGAGGTAGGCCTGTAAAGTCTAGCGGAGAAGAGCCCTGCACAGTACACCGCTGCTGTAGGCCAAACTACTGAAATGGGTGTGGCAAAAGTGTTGTAGGCTGGATGGGCATGGCCGGACTGTAGGATGAATGCGTGGGGCTTCAGTAGGATGTAGGCTGAATGGGTGGGGCTAAACTGGTGTAGGATAAATGGGTGGGTCTTAACTGCTGCAAATGGAATGGGTGGGGCTTAGTAGAATGTAGGCTACATGGGTGGGGCTAAACTGCTGTAGAATAAATGGGTGAGGCTAAACTTCTGTAGGAGGATGGATGGGGTTAAACTGCTGTAGAATGAATGGGTGGGGCTAAACGGCTGCAGAGTGAATGGGTAGGGCTTAGTAGAATGTAGGCTAAATGGGTGGGGCTAAACTGCTGTAGGCTAAATGAGTGGGGCTAAATTTCTGTAGGATGAATGAGTGGGGCTAAACTGCTGCAGACTGAATGGGTGGGGCTTAGGAGAATGTAGGCTAAATGGGTGGGGCTAAACTGCTGTAGTCTGAATGGGCAGGGCTAAACTGCTGTAGGATGAATGGGTGGAGCTAAACTGCTGTAGGATGAATGGGTGGGGCTAAACAGCTGTAGGATGAATGATTTATTCAGCAGTATGTGTCCAGACCTCAGCTCGGCAGCATCGTGGCGCATGGTTCGGCTTCTTGCTGTGGACTTTCTTTCTCCTTTGGAATAGTAGATAAATCCGCTCAGATAAACGCAAATAACTGCTGGACACATTCATCACAGTGGACACGGTTTAGAGCTACGTCGCCAGCATGACGTATCACTGTGATAAACCATCAGACTCATCGGCACCTCATCCATCACACAGCGAGAGAGAGGCGGGGCTGAGGAGAGAGTGCTTGTTGCTGTACTGGACTTTAATTATTTATATATTACATAATCCTGTATTTCTGTCAACAAGAAGTCTATAGAAATCATAATTACGTTACACTAAAGCCCCAACCCCTAAATTTACACTAAACCCCTAACCCCTACATTTACACTAACCCCTAACCCCTACATTTACACTAAACCCCTAACCCCTAAATTTACACTAAACCCCTAACTCCTACATTTACAATAAACCCCTAACCCCTACATTTACACTAAACCCCTAACCCCTAAATTTACACTAAACCCCTAACTCCTACATTTACAATAAACCCCTAACCCCTACATTTACACTAAACCCCTAACCCCTAAATTTACACTAAACCCCTAACTCCTACATTTACAATAAACCCCTAACCCCTACATTTACACTAAACCTCTAACCCCTAAATTTACACTAAACCCCTAACTCCTACATTAACAATAAACCCCTAACCCCTACATTTACACTAAACCCCTAACCCCTAAATTTACACTAAACCCCTAACTCCTACATTTACAATAAACCCCTAACCCCTACATTTACACTAAACCTCTAACCCCTAAATTTACACTAAACCCCTAACCCCTACATTTACACTAAACCCCCTAACCCCTACATTTACACTAAACCCCCAACCCCTACATTTACACCAAACCCCTAACCCCTACATTTACACTAAACCTCTAACCCCTAAATTTACACTAAACCCCTAACCCCTACATTTACACTAAACCCCCAACCCCTACATTTACACTAAACCCCTAACTCCTACATTTACAATAAACCCCTAACCCCTACATTTACACTAAACCCCTAACCCCTACATTCACACTAAACCCTTAACCCTACATCTACACTAAACCCATAACCCCTATATTCACACTAAACCCCTAACCCTACATTTACACTAAACCCCGTAACCCCTACATTTACACTAAACCCCCAACCTCAACATTTACACTAAACCCCCTAACCCCTACATTTACACTAAACCCCCTAACCCCTACATTCACACTAAACCCATAACCCTACATCTACACTAAACCCCTAACCCCTACATTTACACTAAACCCCCTAACCCCTACATCTACACTAAACCCATAACCCCTATATTCACACTAAACCCCTAACCCTACATTTACACTAAACCCCGTAACCCCTACATTTACACTAAACCCCCTAACCCATACACTTACACTAAACCCCTAACCCATACACTTACACTAAACCCCTAACCCATACACTTACACTAAACCCCTAACCCATACATTTACGCTAAACCCCTACATTTACACTAAACCCCCTAACCCCTACATTAACACTAAACCCTAACCCCTACATTTACACTAAACCCCCTAACCCATACACTTACACTAAACCCCTAACCCCTACATTTACACTAAACCCTAACCCCTACAATTACACTAAAACCCTAACCCCTACATTTACACTAAACCCCTAACCCCTACATTTACACTAAACCCCTAACCCCTACATTTACACTAAACCCCTAACCCCTACATTTACACTAACCCCCCTAACCCCTACATTTACACTAAACCCCTAACCCCTACATTTACACTAAACCCCTAACCTCTACATTTACACTAAACCCCTAACCCTTACATCTACACTAAACCCCTAACCCCTACATTTACACTAAACCCCTAACCTCTACATTTACACTAAACCCCTAACCCCTACATTTACACTAAACCCCCTAACCCCTACATTTACACTAAACCCCTAACCCCTACATTTACACTAAACCCCTAACCCCTACATTTACACTAAACCCCTAACCCCTACATTTACACTAAACCCCTAACCCCTACATTTACACTAACCCCCTAACCCCTACATTTACACTAAACCCCTAACCCTTACATCTACACTAAACCCCTAACCTCTACATTTACACTAAAACCCTAACCCCTACATTTACACTAAACCCCTAACCCCTACATTTACACTAAACCCCCTAACCCCTACATTTACACTAAACCCCTAACCCCTACATTTACACTAACCCCCTAACCCCTACATTTACACTAAACCCCTAACCCCTACATTTACACTAAACCCCTAACCTCTACATTTACACTAAACCCCTAACCCTTACATCTACACTAAACCCCTAACCCCTACATTTACACTAAACCCCTAACCTCTACATTTACACTAAACCCCTAACCCCTACATTTACACTAAACCCCTAACCCCTAAATTTACACTAAACCCCAAACCCCTACATTTAGACTAAAACCCTTAACCCTACATTTACACTAAACCCTAACCCCTACATTTACACTAAACCCCTAACCCCTACATTTACACTAACCCCCTAAACCCCTACATTTACACTAAACCCCTAACCCCTACATTTACACTAAACCCCTAACCCCTACATTTACACTAAACCCCTAACCCTTACATCTACACTAAACCCCTAACCCCTACATTTACACTAAACCCCTAACCTCTACATTTACACTAAACCCCTAACCCCTACATTTACACTAAACCCCTAACCCCTAAATTTACACTAAACCCCTAACCCCTACATTTACACTAAACCCTTAACCCCTACATTTACACTAAACCCCCTAACCCCTACATTTACACTAAACCCCCTAATCCCTACATTTGCACTAAACTCCCTAACCCCTACATTTACACTAAACCCCTAACCCCTACATTTACACTAAACCCCCTAACCCCTACATTTGCACTAAACCCCTAACCCCTACATTTACACTAAAACCCTAACCCCTACATTTGCACTAAACCCCTAACCTCTACATTTACACTAAACCCCTAACCCCTACATTTACACTAAACCCCTAACCCCTACATTTACACTAACCTTAACCCCTACATCTACACTAAACCCCTAACCCCTACATTTACACTAAACCCCTAACCCCTACATCTACACTAAACCCCTAACCCCTACATTTACACTAAACCCCTAACCCCTACATTTACACTAAACCCCTAACCCCTACATTTACACTAAACCCCTAACCCCTACATTTACACTAAACCCCTAACCTCTACATTTACACTAAACCCCTAACCCTTACATCTACACTAAACCCCTAACCCCTACATTTACACTAAACCCCTAACCTCTACATTTACACTGAACCCCTAACCTCTACATTTACACTAAACCCCTAACCCTTACATCTACACTAAACCCCTAACCTCTACATTTACACTAAACCCCTAACCCTTACATCTACACTAAACCCCTAACCCCTACATTTACACTAAACCCCCTAACCCCTACATTTACACAAAACCCCCAACCCCTACATTTACACTAAACCCCCTAACCCCTACATTTACACTAAACCCCCTAACCCCTACATTTACACTAAACCCCTAACCCTTACATCTACACTAAACCCCTAACCCCTACATTTACACTAAACCCCTAACCCCTGACGTTCCTGCATTTCCCCCACTGGACTTCTCTGGTTCCTGACCAAAGCCGGAGCTGGAGCATTGCGGTCTGGTCCGAGCCATTCTGCTCTCGTGTGTAAGTGAGTAGTTCCACTCCGGGAGGTTTCAGTGCTGTGTAAGTGATCAGGGCTGCTGATGTAAGCACTGATCTGAGGTGAGCTCGGATTTCAGCAGTGTTCAGGTGTTCAGGTCAGACACGCTGGAATGTTTCACACATCCGACACACATTTTACACATGTTTTACAGGCAGCGAATCCGGAGTACTCAGTCTACACGCCGGTGATCAGAGATCCCGGGGGTCTGCGGGGGGGGGACTGTAATACTGGGTTATATGACACAGTATGGTGTTTATAGTTTGGTGGCATACATCAACTTGTCTCTAAAGAGTTGAATAGGACGTCCTAACTTTACTTAATCCAGAGACAGGGCCGCTCCTGACTAGACCTGCTTCCTAACTGGACACGCTTTCTTACTGGACCCGCTTCCTTACTGGACCCGCTTCCTACCTTTACTTAATGCAGAGACTGGTACGGTCCTGAGTGGTCCTGTTTCCTTACTGGACCCACTTCCTAACTTTACTTAATGCAGAGACTGGTACGGTCCTGAGTGGTCCTGTTTCCTTACTGGACCCACTTCCTAACTTTACTTAATGCAGAGACTGGTACGGTCCTGACTGGACCCTCTTCCTGACTGGACCCGCTTCCTTACTGGACCCGCTTCCTAACTTTACTTAATGCAGAGACTGGTACGGTCCTGAGTGGTCCTGTTTCCTTACTGGACCCACTTCCTAACTTTACTTAATGCAGAGACTGGTACGGTCCTGAGTGGTCCTGTTTCCTTACTGGACCCACTTCCTAACTTTACTTAATGCAGAGACTGGTACGGTCCTGAGTGGTCCTGTTTCCTTACTGGACCCACTTCCTAACTTTAAATAATGCAGAGACTGGGACGGTCCTGACTGGACCCTCTTCCTAACTGGACCCGCTTCCTTACTGGACCCGCTTCCTAACTTTACTTAATCCAGAGACATGGCCGCTCCTGACTGGACCCGCTTCCTTACTGGATCCGCTTCCTATCTTTACTTAATGCAGAGACAGGGACGGTCCTGACTGGACCCGCTTCCTAACTGGACCCGCTTCCTGACTGGATCCGCTTCCTACCTTTACTTAATGCAGAGACAGGGCCGTTCCTGACTGGACCCACTTCCTAACTGGACCTGCTTCCTTACTGGACCCGCTTCCTTACTGGACCCGCTTCCTAACTTTACTTAATGCAGAGACTGGGACGGTCCTGACTGGACCCGCTTTCTAACTGGATCCGCTTCCTATCTTTACTTAATGCAGAGACAGGGACGGTCCTGACTGGACCCGCTTCCTAACTGGACCCGCTTCCTGACTGGATCCGCTTCCTACCTTTACTTAATGCAGAGACAGGGCCGTTCCTGACTGGACCCGCTTCCTAACTGGACCCGCTTCCTTACTGGACCTGCTTCCTGACTGGATCCGCTTCCTACCTTTACTTAATGCAGAGACTGGGACGGTCCTGACTGGACCCGCTTTCTAACTGGACCCGCTTTCTAACTGGACCCGCTTCCTGACTGGATCCGCTTCCTAACTTTACTTAATGCAGAGAGGGGGCCACTCCCGACTGGACCCGCTTCCTTACTGGACCCACTTCCTAACTTGACTTAATCCAGAGACCGGGCCGCTCCCGATTGGACCCGCTTCCTACCTTTACTTAATGTGAGACAGGGCCACTCCTGACTGGACCCGCTTCCTAACTTTACCTAATGCAGATTCTGGGCCACTCCTAACAGGACCCGCTTCCTAACAGGACCTGCTTCCTAACAGGACCTGCTTCCTAACAGGACCCGCTTCCTTACTTTACTTAATGCAGAGACAGGGCCGCTTCTGACTGAACCCGCTTCCTTAATGGACCCACTTCCTAACTTTACTTAATGTGATACAGGGCCGCTTCTGACTGGACCTGCTTCCTAACTTTACCTAATGCGGATTCTGGGCCACTCCTGACAGGACCCGCTTCCTAACAGGATCTGCTTCCTAACAGGACCCACTTCCTAACAGGATCTGCTTCCTAACTGGACCCGCTTCCTAACAGGACCCGCTTCCTAACAGGACCCGCTTCATAACTTTACGTAATGCAGAGACAGGGCCGCTCCTGACTGGACCCGGTTCCTAACTTTACTTAACGCAGAGACCGGGCCGCTCCTGATAAACACACTTCAGAGCAGAGTAACACTATACGCTGCTTCACTGCACAAGCACCGAGCAAGGCTTTCAGAAACTGTCCCTCCCAGAACGAGATTCCAGAATACTGCATCCCATTCCCACCTCTAAATTCCACCACTGAGTGTGATTCTCTCAGGCCTACGCATCACTATGAGGCAGATTTACCCCCACCACAGCCCCCGTGTGTGTGTGTGTGTGTGGATGTGCGCAAGTGTGTGTGGTCTCTAGTTTCTGTACAGAGTAAGGTTACTGACACCGCCTTAACTGATTGAGTCGCTCTCAGTGCAGATGGACCTCAGTCAGGACGCAGAGCCCCAATCACCACATATACATATCCATACGCACCCGGAGACCCTCGCTCAGGTGAGACACACCTGTAGTTCTGTGTGTGTGTGTGTGTGTGTGTGTGTGTGTGTTGGCGGCTGTGTGAGGATGACGGATGTGTGTGTGTGTGTGTGTGTGTCTTGGTAACCTGCCAGTGCTCTTGTTAACCTGAATGGTGTGTTTACAGCATGTGCTCCAGTTTTGGTAGTTGTAGCCTCCCACCTTCAAGGTACATCATCATCAGGGGTTTAACTCTTTCGTAAACTGGAACATCTTAGATGAGACTGTAGGAAACGAGTAGCCCTGTGTGTGTATATATAATTTTATTTTTTATTGGTATTTCGTTTATGTTGTCCATGAGCACCGGTTTAAAGTACATGCTAATTAGCATGTTGGGGAATGGACTTAACTGCAGAGTTGTTTTGAAATTCCCTGCTGGCTTCCATGCTTTTGTCCCACTCACAGTATTCCGTTGTCGGTGTTGTAATTTCGTCCACAAGGAAACCACTCTGAATGTATTCATATTTTCTTCAGCTCTGGTTCCTACGGAGACCGAGAAAGGCTAAACAAATTAAACTAATTTCAGAAAACAAAATTACAAAAAGACTTTTACCAGGTAGAAACACTCACACACTGTGAATTCTGACGAAAGGGGCGGGTCTTACACGCAGGAAGTGCTTGTTACGGACATGTCAATCATAGTTTTCGCAGTGGTAGAGTGGGTGGAGTGTGGGATGGTGCTGATGCTAAAGCATGGTTGGTCCATTCTGTGGAGTGTTTTATCCAGCTGGCCCACCTCTGTTTCTCCTGCGGGTGTTTAGAGTGTTTAGGGAGCCGGCGGAGGAGAGAGACCACCAGGCGACTCTAAACCATGTGGGCTGTAAAAGCTCTCGCCGGTTTGAGCTAGCTAGCTGGTTCTCCACTCTAGCTAGCATCACAGCCCACTTACCTTCATCAGCATCTCCAGCTCTGAGTGGTTTAGACGCCTGTTCATCTCTTCCTTCCACTCACTCTACCACCACACAACAGTTTGATTGACAACGGTCCGCATCAAGCACTTCCTGTGTGTTAGACCCGCCCTTTCCCTCAGAATGCTCTGTGTAAGTGTTTCACGTCCTGTAGATTTGTATTTGTTTTTGTTTTTGTTTTTGTTTTTGTTTTTGTTTTTGTTTTTTTGAGTGTAATTTTTATTTGTAAATTAGTTTTTGTAATTTTGTTTTCTGAAAGGTTCATTTGTTTGGCCCTTCTCAGCCACCGTACTGCACTGCTGAGATTTCCTGCTGTGATTATTTTCACACCCCATATTAGAACCATAGACAGTCAGTCAGTGCAGTAGGTGGGGTCTCTGCTGTGCCACCTGATAGGTGATCTGGAGAAGGACCCAGATGTTATAGATGAGGACACCAGTCACACGCTGTCTGTTTATGGAGACAGTCCCACCCTTTAGGTAAAGGAGACAGTGTGCTAGCTGGATATGCTCCAGGTAGAGAGAGGTGGAGATATTTAACACATGCAGCATTCTGGATATTCATTTAAAAATGTAAATATTTAGTCACTGATATATATATATATATATATATATATATATATATATATATATATATATATATATATATATATATATATATATATACAATAATAAAAATAAATTATATAATATATAATTTATTATTATTATTATATATATAATAATTTAAAATTATTAATAATCATCAAATAATAAATGACATAATAATAATTAGGTGTATTTATAGAGCTTATATGCTTTACAGACAGATGACATAATGGACAACAACAATATATATATATATGTTTGGGTCATCTAATAATAAAAAAAAATATCATCTAATAATTTAAAAAAAATTAAGTTTGGATCATCTAATATAAATAATTGTACGGAAGAAAGAATCACCTGCTGAGTAACACTGGAACCGATTAGGTGAGGTAGGGTTGACCCTGTATTTTACAGAGGGTCAACACTAAACCATAATTAACCATAAACAAGGTCAAAGGTCAAAGGACTATAAAGATGTTCTTTACAGTGGTGGTGATGGTGGTGGTGGGAACCAGGGTTCTCCATGTCTACAACACACATATAGACACTCTCCATACTATCTAAACCACCAGTGAGCCTACACCTGTCCTCTGGGTGTATACAGAGTGTGGATGATGGATGAAGTTGTTTTAGTTGGGCCTGTTTTTTTCGGTGAGGTCACCGTTTATGTATCCCTCCACCAGGAACAGATTCAAATGAGCAGCCTAAAATACATTTTAGACCAAACCGTGATCAGTAAGGCGATACGTGTCAGACATCAGACAGAGTCGTCGTATCACGCAGGAACTTTCTGTGAGGGAGCTTTTAGAGACGGACGTCTGGTTCCATTCACCACCACTGTGAACAATCAAGTTTCCCTAGAACAGAGAAACCGCTCGGAATGACGTTGTTTACACCTCAGCTCGTTAATTATGCAGATGAATTGGTAGAGTTCCCCTTCGCAGAGCCTCCGAGAGCCGGCGGAGCAGCAGTACGGTGTAAAGCAGTCTGTGGATACTGACACTGTACGACACTCTGTTGGCTATAGAGCGTATTAGCGGGGCCAGATAGCACAGCAGCAGCCATCTGCTGTCTTCTGTTCAGACATTAGTCTGTGTTTATGGATGACGGTGAGTCATACAGTGTCATTCGCCACATAATCAAGTGTAGTAGAGATAGTAGAGGCAGTTGGAGAGATAGTAGAGGCAGTTGGAGAAATGCACGTGATGCTTTAAGGGCTTCCAATGCTTTCTATGAAGGCAACACATCCTGTTAGCTGTCCCTCCTGTCTTTGTGTTCGGGTCTCCATTCTTATTCCCTTTATTCCTCCTCCTGGATTACTGGAGTCTGTCCCAGTGCTCAGTGAGAGGAAGGCCGGGAAACACCCTGGATGGAAAACACACACACACACACACAAACCTAGGGGCAGTTTAGCATCTTCACTGAGCTTGACTGCATATCTGTTGGTCTTCAGGTGGTAGTAACCTCAGGCTCCTGCAGATGGCGCTGCACGAGGTTGATGGGGTTATATATTCCTGTGGGGTGTGAGTGATGGGATCCATAGATTGGGAAGAGGTGCTACAGTGCAGGGAATGTCTCGTTCCATGTGTGGAAAATGGCTCCAGAGCAGATGTTAATGATTGGCTAAAAGGAGGGACTGCATGTGGGCGTGGCCAAAGACCATAGTGTGAAGGAAGTAGCTGAATCTGCAGGTGTATGGAAGCATACGGTCATACGGGTCTACCAGCAGTGGCTAAAATCCCAGTCTACAGGGAATTCTCCTCGGGAATGGTGCCAGGGAAGGCCTCCACCAAATCTGGACCACCTGACCAGTTCTTTGATGTAAGAGTATCTGAACACTGATGACCAGGGATCTGGTGAGGATCTCAGCAGTGATATGTTGATGACAGTTATGAGTCATAGCACATGTTTAATATAGAATTAATGTAATTAATTAAATGTGGTTTGGGCCGTTCTATATTAAACATGTACTATGACATTGGGTCCCACAGCCGGTTTAGAGTATCGCTCCAACCCTGACACACCAATGAATAGACTACACATGAGGCCAGTTTGAGAAACAGCGCTGATATGCTAATAACTGTTACTGTATATTTTCAAACTCAACTCGTTCCCAGCCCTGGTCCTGGAAGCCCACTGCCCTGCATGCTTTACTGCGTCCCCTGCTCCCACACCTGATCCAGCACCACACCTGATCCAACCCATCAGCTCATTAACAGCCCATTACTGAGCTGAAGTGGCTGTGTTAAAACTGGAACAGCATTCAAAGGATCAGGACGGCGAGCCCGCACTACAGGGTGGTGGAAAGTGAGATTCGCCACAACCAACAAAATGGCTGAAATGGTTTAACTGGCAGCCTCCGCTTCTGTTTATTAATCTCATAGTCATCTAATATTAATCTAAATTATGTTTTGTGATACTGTATTGATTCCTAAAAGCACAGTGTGGACGATTAATCGGTAGTTTAAGGTAAAGAACGCTGGATAGCTGTGCTGTAGTCCACCTTCAGTCTTTAGGCTCATCTACTCCAACATAAACAAGAGCATTAGATTAGCATGAGCGTTAATGTTAGCATTAGCGTTAGCATTTGGTGTCCATATAATTATAGCTTGCCGAAAGTTAATTGTATTAATTTTAATTTTCTACCCCTGAATTGATATATATATATATATATATATATATATATATATATACAGACCACCCACACACGATATTATTCGTCATAGTAGGTATAAACTAGCCCCTCCAGAGTGGAGCTGTACAGGAGGATGGAGCAGCTTCCTTACCCTGCAGTGGAGCTGATAGAACAAGGTTTATTACTAAGCAGGGTTGGAGCGATTCTATTGGTCGGTCCATCATGAATATTTACTAACCTGAAAGGAGAACTAGAGCTTTTACACTGTGCAGAAAAAGATTAAAGTTTTTACACCACTAAATATATATTAGAGGTGGAGATACGGAGGAGGATCATACTGTGTACATCAGGAGTAGATGTGGTGTATCAGGATATGGACTGGTTCAGACTCTCATCAGGTGGAGCTGTTCAGTGTAAGACTATAGAGTCAACTACATCCGTTATATACACACATATATATATGTATATGTATATACGCATGGCGGACAGTGATCACTATAAGAAGCAGTAGTCAGGGTGGTGGCAGCACATGACTGTTATATGTTCACTAATGTCAGGCTGATTAATAAGCTGGGGATATGTAAATGACACTTAACAGCGAGAGCAGTACAGCGTATCCGAAATTCCAAGCTGCTAGCAGAGTAACGGAATTTGTGGCCTAAGGTTCTCTGAATAACTGTGTAACCGTCACAACGTGAAGGTCTCACCATGTGAACCGTGTTTGCCTGGATTCCAACACTGTGAGACACACCCCCATCTATTAACACGGACTGGAGTCCATAGCTGTGCCTTAGGGAGACGATGTTAAGCTGTCGCTGTTATGTAGGAGACTTCTCCCAGCAGCGAGGCCTATAGGAGGAAAGTTATAGAGTGGCGTTAATAATGGATGATGGGAAGAGTTCTTCTCCTGAGTGACATCAGCACTAACCTCAAAGCCTTACACTCCCACAGCACCCAATGCAGGTCAGCGGAATAGTAAGTGAACTGGAGGAGCGGTGTTTGTTTTCTTCACCGCCTTGTCCTCTACTGTCACCCGACCAGTCTCTCTCTCTCTCTCTCTCTCTCTCTGTTTCTATTTCTGTCTCTTTCTCCTCCTACACTTACTGTATCTGTGACTGTAGGTCCACAGGCCGTGACATTTGGGTTTCGGTAAAAATACTCTTTAATTAAAATAACTTCCAGGCTTGTTTTACTTAGAAGCTGAAACTGTTGATGTCCCGCCAAGGCCCACAGCCGAGAGTTTTGGTCCCAGCCCAACAGACTAATGAATAGACCAAAACCTGTCCCGTTTGAGAACCTCCATCCCAAAAACAACTTTCCAATAGATCTTCCTTCAGAGAACCCAAGGCTCAGTTTGTTAGCCTTGAGGAGGGAACCATTTCTGGCCTGTTCTTTTGCCCCACCCATGTGGCATCAAAGAATGTGGTACCTAAAGGAATTAATATCTCGGGAACGTTGCACACTGGAGACTTTCCTGAAAGGGTAGTGTTGTTCTATCAACAGGCCAGAACTCAGGCTGTGATTGGTCAACAAGTCTGGTTGGTCGACAAGTCAGGAACACGGCCTTGACAGAGTCAAACCAAGGCATCAATGGACGGCTAACAGCCATGGTAACAGGATAACTCCGTACAGCACAGAGAAATTGGGGAATAAGCTAAGAAGGCGGATTTATCGTCATGGATTCGTCCTACCAAATCTTCGGAAAGGCGGTGCAGGTTAAGGCTGGAGTACTTCTGAAAGGGATATGATCGCATGGCTGCCTAACGGGAATGGAACAATGCTACCCTTCTGGGAAAAATGGAAGTAAGTCTCTAGCATGCAGCGTTCCCTAGATGCATCCTTCTGTGCACAATGTCCATAGATGTTCTACACGATGAGCGTCAGGAATGCAAGTACCTAGTCGTGTCAACTGGACAACAGAAAGAGGGACGGAGTTTCTCAAAAGTTGTTGAGGTGTCCTTTCCTATTGTCCACAAGGGTAATTTGCACTAGGGTAAAGAGTGCACCCTGTTTGACACTGTTGTCTCCTGTAGTGTCTACTGTAGTTAAATGTCCTTGCCCACAAAATAACTGACGCAGGGATCCACGTACATCCCAAAATGAACTTAAGATCTTGTTCTGGGGCCGTAATGTGGGTGCAGTGGCCAAATATCTGTCATAGCTTACAGCATTTTTGGAGTCATTCTGATTCTGTCACCTCCCAAAATATGCTTCCTTGCCATCAACAGCTGTTGTCCCCCACCTCCCTCCAGTTCCCAGCTTCTGAGGAACAATACTCTGCACACATCAGCTCTCTAAGACATCATGTCCTGGGTTAAATAACTGGCTTCTGTTCTCCTCATTTGGTTGGGAGCCCGTCCGGGACAATATAGACATCCCCTCTAATTTGGGGTCATTAATAACTTACCTAATAACGCCTCTATCCTTCCATTTGCAGGTCTCAATACCTGGACGTTTCCTCTAAGTGGTGACTGAATCTTTAAGGCTAAGTGGTGGATACCTATTGAGCAAGCTGCCCAGTGCTTTTGTCCCGCTGGAGGTCTAATCTCGTTGGATGAGTGTCGGATGACTGTCCAGGCTGGAAGAATGGATGTGGCCTTGGTCGACTTTGAGAACCTAGAGGATATAAACAGCAATGTGGACGAGCTGGACGACCCAGACTATCCTAACGAGAAGACGGCCTTGACGGTGGATATGCCAGAATGTGGCCCGACCATCAACCACACATGTACCCAACGGGTTTCTCCGTACAAGGAGAAATGCCAGCAGACTCTCGGGGTGCCGCCGTCACCTACCTTACCCGTTCCAACCAGGAGAGGACGAGCAAGCTGTGCAAGCTTGATATCCAACTGGAAACTTTTACTGAACAGCGAAGGGACTCAGAGCGAGACCCTCTTCAGCAAGCTTGCCAAAGAATGCTGTGAGGATCTGTTTGTGGACAAGAGAGGCCTTGACGATGGTGACCAGAAGATCATCATCAACATTGCCGGCCTTCGTTTTGAGACACGGCTCAAGACGTTGGACCAGTTCCCTGACACTCTGTTGGGAGATCCCATGAAAAGGATGGACTACTTCGATCCAATGAGGAATGAGTATTTCTTCGACCGCAACCGTCCCAGCTTTGACGGGATCCTGTACTACTACCAGTCGGGTGGAAAGATCCGACGGCCTGCGAACGTTCCCCTGGACGTCTTCGCCGATGAGATCATTTTCTACGAACTAGGGAACGAAGCCATGGAGCAGTTCCGTGAGGAAGAAGGCTTCATCAAAGAGGTTGAGGTCCCTCTGCCTTCGAACGAGATCTACAGACAGTTCTGGCTGCTGTTTGAGTATCCCGAGAGCTCCAACGCGGCTCGTGCCGTCGCCCTGGTTTCCATCTTCGTGATCATCATCTCCATCGTCATCTTCTGCATGGAGACTCTCCCCGAGTTCCGCGAGGACTTGGAGATCTTTCCCACCGTGGGATTGCCTTTCAACCGCACAAACGATGTAGGTTTCCCTTCGCTTTCTCCACCCAGTGCCACTCCGAAGACCATCACCTCCACCTTCTCCGACCCTTTCTTCATCATCGAGACAGCCTGCATCATCTGGTTCTTCTTCGAGCTCAGCGTCCGCTTCCTAGTGTGCCCCAGCAAGCGGGAGTTCTTTAACAACATCATGAACATGATCGACATCATCTCCATCATCCCCTATTTCGTCACCCTGGTGACCGAAACGGTGACTGCGACCAACAGCTCCAGCGGAGGACAGAACATGTCTCTGGCCATCCTGAGAATCATCCGACTGGTGCGAGTCTTCCGGATCTTCAAGCTCTCGCGCCACTCCAAAGGCTTGCAGATTCTGGGCCAGACGCTAAAGGCCAGCATGAGGGAACTCGGGCTGCTGATCTTCTTCCTCTTCATCGGAGTCATCCTCTTCTCCAGCGCCATCTACTTCGCTGAGGTAGACGAACCCAACACGCAGTTTGTTAGCATCCCCGATGGATTCTGGTGGGCTGTGGTGACCATGACTACAGTTGGCTACGGGGACATGTGTCCCATCACTCTCGGTGGCAAAATGGTTGGCACTTTGTGCGCCATTGCCGGGGTATTGACCATCGCCCTGCCCGTGCCCGTCATTGTCTCAAACTTCAATTACTTCTACCACCGGGAGACGGAGCAGGAGGAGAAGCAGCCGATAGCTGATTCCTCAGAACAAGCCCTAAAGTCAGGGAGCACCACAAAACACGGCAGTACCACGTCACTGAACAAGGTGAACGGGAACTGGCAGAGTGACAAATCCAAATACTGACAGTGCTAACGTAAGATTTGGACAGAGTTGTTGGTTTTGCACATCTGGTACGATATTGACAATTGCTCTACAGCAGTGTATCATCACTGTGCCCTGTTGCACTGCTCATCAAAGTTTATGGAGTCCTCTCACTTTTCCAATAGCATTAAGCTAATCCTCTGGGGAGCATGTAGGCTAATCTTCATCAGTCTTCAACACCCAAACGTTCCCTTGTCTTACTACCTAGGACGTTTTCACATGAGAGAACCCAGGAATGCTTGCTGTGCAAGTTCAGTACGTTTGGTTAAGTGTGAAAGAGGACCAATCCCCTGTCCTCCATGGTATGTGGTCATCCAGTGAACTCTGGTGTGGGGTTGCATGTTTGGTTCATGGTTGCTTCATTGATTCATTACCTCCCTTTTCAAGCTTCCTTCCTGATGGCGGGGGAAAGATTGGTATGGCCGAAAGGTCCGTTCTTTGCGGCTTTAGTGTTGGGATCCGAGGAAGATAACAAAAGGTAGAAGACGGGTGAAGCTAGTGTCTATCGTTTTGCAAACCTGCATGCAGAAAAAACAGGTATATAGAAATCAGATAGTTGGGATTCTTGTGAGGGAATGAAAACCAGTCATAGTGAGCCCCCCCACTCGGATTGGTCCTGGGCGAGGGAACGAGAGTGCGAGACAAGTATGAAAATGGCCTGAAAGGAAAGATGTTGAAATTGTATTGGTGCAAAAGGATGTTTTAGACATTCCACATTTCCCCTTTATCCCAGTGTCAGTGTCAAAATGTGGATCATCTGGGGACCACTGGTTTATGAGGGCTGCATGACAATTTGCAGATGCACATGAATAAAAATTGATTAGCAATAGATATTTATATTTGCCTGACCTTTCAAAATGGTATTTGATGGAAGACGTTTGTCACTGCTGTGGGACCAAAACTCTTGTAAGCTCCCTGGACAACAAAAGAGTCACCTTGCATTTTTAAGGTGGTAGTAATTTCAAGCTCCTGCAGATGGCGCTGCTGTCTGAGGATGATGGGTCTACAAATCCCTGTGGGGTGTGAGTGACGGGGTCCATAGATTGGGAAGAGGTGCTACAGTGCAGGGAATGTCTCGTTCCATGTGTGGAAAATGGCTCCAGAGCAGATGTTAATGATTGGCTAAAAGGAGGGACTGCATGTGGGCGTGGCCAAAGACCATAGTGTGAAGGAAGTAGCTGAATCTGCAGGTGTATGGAAGCGTACGGTCATACGGGTCTACCAGCAGTGGATACAATCCCAGTCTACAGGGAATTCTCCTCGGGAATTGTGCCAGGGAAGGCCTCCACCAAATCTGGACCACCTGACCGATTCCCAAGGTGTTCCACATATTTACACTGACACAGGAACTTGTATTAAAACCTTTATAGGAGTCCTTAAACTTTGATGGGCAGTGTATGAGTCGGTGTAGGTCATCTGAAGATGAGACCATGGTGAGCTGTATTCAGGTGATGTCTATAAAAGTATTATGGAGTGTCTCTGAGATGAAGAATAGAAGTTTGTCCTTGTAAGTTTTATTCGGAACTGTTTGGAATGGAGTCTATTTACATTAACTACTACTAAAAGTTCCCTCTCTTGTAAAATCACCACTTCTGTTCTTCTGGCACCGATATTTCCATTATTATGATCCATATTTACTCATTCATTGGGGTGGACAGGCTGCCAGTCCATCACACTGCAGAGACTCTCATCATCAAAGTAACAGCTGCACCCAGAAGGAGGTGTGGGATTGCGGTGCTGTTGGGACGGAAGATAAAGGTGACCAGGATCAATAACTGATGATAAATTTAGACTGATATGATCAATATTTACTGAGCTACACATACAGAAGTCTGTCTCTCAGTATGGCGTCGGGCCGCCGTGTTCGCTAACCCAACACGCCAGACTACTCGGTATGGAGCTGTAGAGGTTCCTGATGGTGTCCTGTGATAATCCATCCCATGCAGCTTGAACATCCTCACACAGTTCCTGCAGATGGTGTGGTAGGGGTGGAGGTGGAGGGATACCAGGCCTTCTGGGCGTGTGACAACAAACCGTCATCTTGGTGCTGACCACGGTGCCTCCACACACGGACTCGTTGGGCGTCTCCACCAAGACTAAAGCGGGACTCGTCACTGAAGATGACCCGCTGCCATTCTGAGTCACTCCATGTCTGGTACGACACCACTGCAGTCTTTGGTGACGGTGACGTGGTGTTAAGGACAGTCGTGGTAACGGTCTGTGTGCATGTAGTCCTGCGTGGTGCAGCCGTCTGCCGATGGTGCTGCACTAACAGGATGGCTCATGGAGGATGCTACTGCTCGAGTGTCTGCAGTCATGGCGGTTGGGTCAGTCGTCCATTCAGACTAATTATTTTGGGTTTATTTTGGTTTCAAATTACAGATAGTGGCTTGATGAGTTGGTGGCTTTATGGGATTATGTGACGACTCGTGTCTAAATACGGAGATTATGCAACACAGATGGGTTGATGAGCCTCAAATCTGCTACTAACAAAATTGCTTTCGTTCGCTCCTGCTGTGCAGCGCTATCCGAAAACACACCGGGCCCTTTGGTTCATGTGGTCTCTGTTAGGAGAAGCCTACAGCTGTGTGCAGTACGTCTCTCCTTTACCATCGTCCAGTGGAGCCACTGTTAACCATCTCAACTACACATCTGGGTGCAGAGTGGGCCAAGAAAGGGCGGGGCTTATGTTACTGACACACCCACACTCAGACGAAAGGGAGTTTTCTCATCGCTCTGTCAAGTCATGGTTCACATCTCTTTAGGGCTCTTCTTCATTCCCAGCACTTCCATCACTTCGGATTTGGCCAACGAACCAACCGACAGGAACGAAACTTGGTGTGTAGGTTTGACATTGTGAGGCATGCTAATGTCAAAAGATGCTAATGTGATTCAAAGTCATAAACCAGGACGAGCAGTGGTGATTCCCAATGAGTCGTCCTGTTAGTGCAGCACCATTGGCAGACGGCTGCACCACGCAGGAATACATGCACACAGACCGTTACCACGACTGTCCTTAACACCACGTCACCGTCACCAAAGACTGCAGTGGTGTCGTACCAGACTGTCATGGAGAGACTCAGAATGGCAGTGGGTCATCTTCAGTGACGAGTCCCGCTTTAGTCTTGGTGGAGACGCCCAACGAATCCGTGTGTGGAGGCACCGTGGTCAGCACCGAGATGAACGGTTTGTGGTCACACGTCCAGAAGACCTGGTGTCCCTCCACCTCCACCCCTACCGCACCATCTGCAGGAACTGTGTGAGGATGTTCAAGCTGCATGGGATGGATTATCACAGGACTCCATTAGGAACCTCTACAGCTCCATACCGAGACGTCTGGCGTGTTGGGTTAGCGAACACGGCGGCCCGACGCCATACTGAGAGACAGACTTCTGTATGTGTAGCTCAATAAATATTGATCATATCAGTCTACATTTATCATCAGTTATTGATCCGGGTCACCTTTATCCTCCTTCCCAACACACCTGCAGTCCCACACCTCCTTCTGGGTGCAGCTGTCCGGTTGGTGATGAGTGTAGATATGTTATGTCTCTAGTTCTCCTTTCAGGTTAGTGAATATTCATGATGGATCGACCAATAGAATCGCTCCAAACCTGCTTAGTAATAAACCTTGTTCTATCAGCTCCACTGCAGGGTAAGAAAGCTGGTTCCTCCTCCTCTACAGCTCCACTCTGGAGGGTTTCTGGGTGGGCTGTATGATTCCCTGAGTGCTATTTCATAGGTTGCTGTCTTCACCTTTATGCCAGAGCCCTGTCTTAACTATGGACTGGTACTGTATGGCTGCTGTCTCTGGCACCTTAAACCAATCTCCGAAATGAGGAATGTTGCGAGATGATCGTCTGCTGTGTATCTTTTTTATTACTTGGACAATCATAAAAGTGCCTTTCGCTCCAGTTGTGGCGTCCAGCAAACAGTCCAAATGGTGCGAGGTCTCTCTTTTAAGACAGGTGTCCTCTGTCGTAGCTTACTCTGTAATTATTGGATGTAATGGTGAAGGACAATGTTCATTAGCTTTCATATATACGGTATATTCTCGTGTCCATGTCTTTCGGTATGTCTGTTTGTCCCCACCAGACTCCTGTTTACTTTTCCCGTTTAGGTCATGCTTGTCTAGTAACACTGGAGCGTGGCACTGTTGCATCATCACCCACCATGGTTCCAAAGTTTTCCAGACGTGAGAAGCTCCTCCCCTTGTGGAACACCAGTGTCCCTCGTTGCTGTTCTCAGAAATCGACTGTTCTAAATGTGCTTTGTAAGTTGTTGGGTATCCTCAACTTGGACATCCATAACCGTGCTCAATACGCACCCACCGATGAAAAGCCACTGACAGAAGTCAGTGAAGGGAGGAAATCTAGATCACTAGTTAATCCATCAACCTTTACCTAAACCTCATCCACATCGACGGAGACCCTTGTTCATGATGGAGCTCAGCCAGGGCAGATATAAGGAGAATCTTCATGGCTTCAAACGTGAATGAGTAGTTTCCTGATTATTCAGTTCAGTGTGTGAGGTGTAGGCAGAGTGAGTGAGAGAGGGTTTGGTGTGAGGTAAAGTGAGTGAGAGAGGGTTTGGTGTGAGGTGTGTACAGAGTGAGTGAGAGAGGGTTTGGTGTGAGGTGTGTACAGAGTGAGTGAGAGCAGGTTTGGTGTGAGGTAGAGTGAGTGAGAGAGGGTTTGGTGTGAGGTGTGTACAGAGTGAGTGAGGGCGGGTTCGTTGTGAGGTGTGTACAGAGTGAGTGAGAGAGGGTTTGGTGTGAGGTGTGTACAGAGTGAGTGAGAGAGGGTTTGGTGTGAGGTGTGTACAGAGTGAGTGAGAGAGGGTTTGGTGTGAGGTGTGTACAGAGTGAGTGAGAGCGGGTTTGGTGTGAGGTGTGTACAGAGTGAGTGAGAGAGGGTTTGGTGTGAGGTGTGTACAGAGTGAGTGAGAGAGGGTTTGGTGTGAGGTGTGTACAGAGTGAGTGAGAGAGGGTTTGGTGTGAGGTGTGTACAGAGTGATGAGTGAGCGGGTTGGTGCATGTAGGTGTGTACAGAGTGATGAGAGAGGAGTTTAAGGTGTGTACAGATCTTTTGGTGTGAGGTGTGTACAGAGTGAGGGAGAGAGGGTTTGGTGTGAGGTGTGTACAGATTGACAGGAGGCAGCGTATTCAGGTGAGGTGTGTGAGGGAGTTTTTAGAGGGGAGACGGTTTGGTTGACCTTCACAGAGTGACTGAGAACCGTTTTGGTGTGAGGTGTGTACAGAGTGAGTAGAACGGAGGGTTTGTATGAGGTGTGTACAGAGAAAGTGAGATAACCTTTGGTCATCAGGTGATGTAACAGAGGGTGGTGCAGCTCCCCTTTACTGGTACACTGTGAACCTCTCTCTGTACTTTTGGTCATGCCAATGTTCATCACCTGCTCGAGTCTGTAACGGTGTGGTGCTGTGACTGTGTTCAGGGGAGAGTTACTTGAATGTGAGTTGAGTGTACAGTAGTAGTAGAGCGGGTTTGGTGTATCAGGTGTGTACAGAATGGACTTTAGAGCGGGTTTGGTGTATATGACCTGTAATACACTGGGATTTGAACTCTGTCGTCATGGCGTCAGTTCATTTTTTTAATTAGAGTTTACAGAGTGAGTGAGAGCGGGTTTGTTGTCTGCTGTGTACAGAGTGAGTGAGAGGGGGGTTTTCAGCTGTGTACAGCAGTTAGGAGAGCCCTTTTGGTGTACAGGTGTGTAAGCCCTACACGGTTTAGCCCCACCCATTTAGTCTACTGCAGTTTAGCCTTGCCTATTCAGCATATAGCAATGTAGACCCACCTATTCTGTCTACAACGGTTTAGCTCCACCTATTCAGTCTACAGCTGTTAAGCCCCACCCGTTCTAGCCCTGCCCATTCTGTCTACAGCGGTTTAGCTCCACCCTTTCAGTCTATAGCAGTTTAGCTCCACCTATACAGCCTAAAGCAGTTTAGCTCCACCCTTTCAGTCTATAGCAATATAGCTCTACCTATTCAGTCTAAAGCAGCTTAGCTCCACCTATTCAGTCTACAGCTCCTAGGCACCACCCATTCTAGCCCTGCCCATTCTGTCTAAAGCAGTTTAGCTCCACCCTTTCAGTCTATAGCAGTTTAGCTCCACCTATACAGCCTAAAGCAGTTTAGGTCCACCCTTTCAGTATATAGCAGTTTAGCTCCACCTATTCAGCGTAAAGCGGCTTAGCGCCACCATTCAGTCTACACCTCTTAAGCCCCACCCATTCTAGCCCTGCCTGTTCTGTCTACAGCAATTTAGCTCCACCCTTTTGGTCTATAGCAGTTTAGCCCCTACTATGCAGTCTAAAGCAGCTTAGCTCCACCATTCAGTGTGCAGCTCTTAAGCACCACCCATTCTAGCCCTGCCCGTTCTGTCTACAGCAGCGATATCAGAGGGGCTATTCTGGAGACCCCAGCTCTGTGGACCCCACCCTGTCTCACTGCTGTTATATAAGCCTCCCTCATTAGCGGCAGTAAGCCCTCACACTGTTTAGCTGAAACTCGAGCGCCTACCTGCAGTTTAGCCTTGCCATCACAAACGGAATGTAGATCCACAGCATCTGTCTACGCTTAGCTCCATCATTCAGTTCTTCAGCTGTCCATCAGTCCATCCGTGTCCCGCCCTGCCCACTGGGACAGCGGTCTCACTCCACCCTTTCAGCCGAAAAGATCTTAGGAATATTAAACCCACAGTGTGAGAATCATAACAACACAAAATCAATTATAGCCACGATAGCTCTACACATTCAGCTTAAATGGTTCTATCTGTAGTCTACAGCTCCTAAGAAACTTTTCTAGCCCTGCCCTATAGGGGATCAAAAAAATTCTCATTCCAGAAACAGCGGATAGCAGTTTAGCTCCACCATATTAAACCTAAAGCAGCAGGTCCAAAATGATGTCTGACAAACTTCCAGCTCAGGACCCACTGTCTGGCCCTGCCCGTTCTGGCTAAAGGGAGCTGTGGAAGTCAAAGAGGGTGGTCAGTCTTAGCAGTTTAGCTCCATCTACACTGCACGTCCAATTTAGCTCCACCCTTTCAGTCTATAGCAGTTTAGCTCCACCTATTCAGTCTAAAGCAGTTTAGCTCCACCATTCAGTCTACAGCTCCTAAGCACCACCCATTCTAGCCCTGCCCGTTCTGTCTACAGCAATTTAGCTTCACCCTTTCAGTCTATAGCAGTTTAGCTCCACCTATTCAGCCTAAAGCAGTTTAGCTCTACCTATTCAGCCTAAAGCAGTTTAGCTCCACCCTTTCAGTCTATAGCAATATAGCTCCACCTATTCAGCCTAAAGCAGTTTAGCTCCACCTATTCAGCCTAAAGCAGTTTAGCTCCACCCTTTCAGTCTATAGCAATATAGCTCCACCTATTCAGTCTAAAGCAGCTTAGCTCCATCATTCAGTCTACAGCTTCTAAGCACCACCCATTCTAGACCTGCCCGTTCTGTCTACAGCAGTGATATCAGAGGGGCTATTCTGGAGACCCCAGCTCTGTGGACCCCTTCCACCTGCAGTCTCACTGTTTTATATCCCGCTTCCACCTGCAGCTGAAGTAACCGGCTCATCTTTCGCTGAAACTCGAGCGCCACCTCTTTTTCCCCTCCATCACAAACGGAAAGATCACAGCATCTTCTACGCTTTCTCCATCACTCCGTTCTTCCTGTCCATCAGTCCATCACTGTCCCGCTCGCCGACAGGGACCCACTCTCATCCCTCCTCGCCGAAAAGATCTGAGGAATATTAAACCCACAGTGTGAGAATCATAACAACACAAAATCAATTAGAACCACGAGATACATACACAAGCTTAAATGGTTCTATCTGTAGGTAACTTGTAGAAACTTTTCAACATGGTTCTATAGGGGATCATAAAGATTGTCATTGTAGACATTGTAGAAATAGCGGAATCCCTTTTCGGCACCATATTAAACCATGCCCGGAAAGCAGCAGGTATAAAATGACGTATGACAAACTTCCAGCTCAGGAGTTCACTGTCTGGAAGGTCCGTGGTGGTTAAGGGGAGCTGTGGAAGTCAAGGAGGGTGCAGAACATTAGAGGGGCCTTTATCACACTGCACGTCCAATCACAGCCTTAACGCTTTGTCACACTCCTGCCTGGAACTTTTGTCCCTGCCTAAACACATTGTTTCACTTTCATCCACAGTCTAAAAGTTTAGTCCGATCCCACTCACTGCCTGAACAATTAGTCCCGCTTCCACCTGCAGTCTGAATGTTTTGTCCCGCTTCCACCTGCAGTCTAAATGTTTTGTCCCGCTTCCACCTGCAGTCTAAATGTTTTGTCCCGCTTCCACCTGCAGTCTAAATGTTTTGTCCCGCTTCCACCTGCAGTCTAAATGTTTTGTCCTGCTTCCACCTGCAGTCTGGATGTTTTGTCCTGCTTCCACCTGCAGTCTGAATGTTTTGTCCCGCTTCCACCTGCAGTCTAAATGTTTTGTCCTGCTTCCACCTGCAGTCTAAATGTTTCGTCCTGCTTCCACCTGCAGTCTAAATGTTTTGTCCTGCTTCCACCTGCAGTCTGAATGTTTTGTCCCGCTTCCACCTGCAGTCTAAATGTTTTGTCCTGCTTCCACCTGCAGTCTAAATGTTTTGTCCCACTTCCACCTGCAGTCTAAATGTTTTGTCCCGCTTCCACCTGCAGTCTAAATGTTTTGTCCCGCTTCCACCTGCAGTCTAAATGTTTTGTCCCGCTTCCACCTGCAGTCTAAATGTTTTGTCCCGCTTCCACCTGCAGTCTAAATGTTTTGTCCCGCTTCCACCTGCAGTCTAAATGTTTTGTCCCGCTTCCACCTGCAGTCTAAATGTTTTGTCCCACTTCCACCTGCAGTCTAAATGTTTTGTCCCGCTCCCACCCACACTGAGTTGGTGCACAACACAAAAAATTAGCCTAGCCCCACAAGATACTGAGGAGGCTCATACAGCAATGCAGACTTCTATTTCCCAGTCTGTTTTCTCCAAATAGCTTTTCCATTCACTATAGCAACAAAATCACTACCAAAAAAATAAAAAACAGATTGTGAGAGTTTTGGAAATGGTCAGTAGAAACAAATTATTACTTTTTAATAATATATAAATGAATAAAAAGTTCGAAAATGTTCAGTATTAAAACATCACTTCATCACTTCAACATCACACAGACAGAGAAGAAAGTCCCACAGTAAAGTTAGAATGCCAGCAGTGAAACCGCATCACCATATCGATCCTCTCATAACAAAATTCGGGAATCCTTAGAGGAAGCGGTTCTGCTTTTCCTCTTTTCTCTGAATAATGAAGTTTGGGATATTTGTAATCCAGCGTTTGAAAGGTAGACCTTGAAATATGAAACTGTTACGTAACACGGTGTCCACGTTAAGCTTGTTTTGGCTCCTGTGTCAGTACAAGCCTGGCACATGGGTACAGTCCTAACAAGCACTACAGGGCTTCGGGTTCCCTCTATTAGGATCTACAGGCCAGCGGGAGGACTGCAGGACGGCTGGAGGCTTACCAGGGCTTTCTGAGACGTTCAGCCCAACGTCCTGCAGAACTCTGAACACTGCTAATAGAAAACCAGGCGTTTGACCAGTTACCGGTTTCTTACACTTCAGGCAACAGACCAAACCTCCCAGAGCTGAAGGTCAGATTACAGCTTCATACACACATCAAGCAGTCAAACAGATCAAATCTGATAACGCCTCATAAACAGCCTGTAGCGCTGGGCTGCTCACGCACAAATAGGGGGGCATCCACAGAGACCTCCAGAACAGGGGGAGGGGATCCCTGCTAGCACCACAATATCATCAACCCTTCTCCACACACCAACCCAACACTACAGACTTACTACAGAATGTTTATGAGGTGTTATCAGATTTTATCTGTGCTTATGTATTATGGTCTCTTGCCTGAAGTAAAAGACAAAAATGAATTACTAATAAAGAGGAATAGAAAGACACAGAAAACATGAAGAAAGAATAAAAGATAAAAGGATGAAAGGAAGAAAGAAAGAGTAGACAAAATAAAGTACCCAACACGACGGGCAAATAATAATGAACAAAAGAATGAATATGTTCAAACAGAGTCTGCAAAGTAAACGCTCTGAGCATTAATAATAATAATAATAATAATAATAATAATGAACAGCAACAACAATAATAATGATAATAATAAGAAGAAGAAGAATAAAAAATATAACAATAATAATAAAACAATAATAATTATAACAGTAATAATAATAATAATAATAATAATAATAATAATAAAAATAATAATAAATGCCTTCAATATTTGCAACAATAAATTGTAAACTGCTATTGACTTTTCAAGAAAATACAGATTTTTATTTTTTTTGCTTTCACTCTCCTCCTTTCTCTCTCTCTCTCTCTCTCTCTCTCTCTCTCTTTCTCTTTCTCTCTCTCTCTCTCTCCCTCTCTCTCTCTCTGTCTTTATCTCTGTCTCTATCTCTGTCTATGTCTCTGTCTCTCTGTATCACTCAGCTCTGCTTTCTCATATCACCTCTCCACTCGTCCCAGACTAACCCCTCTCTCTCTCTCTCTCTCTCTCTCTCTCTCTCTCTCTCTCTCTCTCTCTCTCTCTCTCATTCTCTCTCTGCCCTCCTTTCTAGGACAGCTGAATATCCTCTTGCTTGACCTGCTGGTTACGTATTCAGCGTCTCTTCTCTCCACAGATGCTCCATCTTTCACCTATAGCTGGTGGAGTCCAGGACAGGAAGGTGGAGTTGCTCAGGGAGCTGCAGCACCCTCTACTTTCAGGAAGGTTCAACTGCAGATCTCCTAACTCTAACACTCGGAGAGGAGTACTGGAGGAGTGCATGCTGGCCTGGTCAGCGGGGCTGTGGCAGTGACGCAGTCGCGGTCTGATACCTGCACAGGTCTCATTTCATGATGATGGGAGAAGTGGAGTAGCCTTTTAATGGTCTTACAGCATTCCCAATATGGAATATTAGGTGGGAGTAACCTCAGGCTCCTGCAGGTGGCACTGCACGAGGATGCTGGAGCTATAAATCCCTGCGGGGTGTGAGTGATGGGATCCATAGATTGGGAAGAGGTGCTACAGTGCAGGGAATGTCTCGTTCCATCTGTGGAAAACGCTCCAGAGCAGATGTTAATGATTGGCTAAGAGGAGGAACTGAGCATGTGGGCGTGGCCAAAGACCATAGTGCAAAGGAAGTAGCTGAATCTGCAGGTGTATGGAAGCGTACGGTCATACGGGTCTACCAGTGGTAAAATCCCAGTCTACAGGGAATTCTCCTTGGGATTGTGCCAGGAACGGCATCCACCACATCTGGACCACCTGACCCATTCTTAAGAGTGTCTGAACACTGATGTGGCTACATCCAGAACCTTGTCCAGTCCATGCCCAATCCAGTCCCAGCTGGTGCTGGTGGAGTTACACGGTCCGGTGAGCTCATATGCTCTGTGTTTACGGTGCGCCCCCCCGCTAAGCGCTAGGCTATCGTTTTCCCCAGTGTATATTTTCTGAAATGGAGCTGATTAATCTCATGCATACATGCAGATTTGTCCTGTGCTCTGATCGACTCTGTCTCTCCTCACACGCTCATGGAACTTTCCGCCAAACCGGCCTCGTTAAAGATGGATCACAATTCATTCAACTTTAACAGATCAGCAAGAACCTCCCACACCGGCCGAGCTGGAGAGAAGCTCCACTAACCCAGAAAAAACCAGGCAGGATCCGCAGGAACGCCGACTCAGCGCTCCCAGCAGGAGCGTGGACACAGCAAGTTCCTCCTTCACACTTTGTCTTCCGAACTTCCTACCCAATCTGCTGATCAAGCAGGCAGGTAAACAGAGGAGGGCATGCAGGAGGACGTACACTGAGCATACACACACAGGACCTCCCGGTAAAGTAGACCCTGACATATGGATGAGAGTGCTACACCCATTTCCATTGTAACGGTGCTCCTGTTGGTGCTACCGTTTCCTCAGCAGCACCGCCCGTTTATGTGGTTCTGTGGTTTCCGTAATTATGATACACACAGTTCCATAGTAACAGGTACCCGTCTCTATGGTTTCCATTTAGACCAGTTTCCTTAGCAACAATACACCCATTTGCATAGTTATGCTACACCTGTTTCCATAGATACGCTACATCCATTTCCATAGCTGCACCACACAGTGAAAAAATACTGTGTACCCAGTTTCCATTAGCAAGCTACACCTATTTCCAAAGGTAAGCTACACCTATACCCCTAGTTAAGCTACACCTATATTCCTAGTTGAGCTACACCTATATACCTAGTGAAGCTACACCTTTATTCATTGTTAAGCTACACCTGTATCCCTAGTTAAGCAACACCTATATCCCTACTTAAGCTACATCTATATCCCTACTTAAGTTACACCTATATCCCTAGTTAAGCTACACCTTTATCCATTGTTAAGATGCACCTATATCCCTAGATAAGCTACACCTATATTCCTAGATAAGCTACACCTTTATCCATTGTTAAGCTACACCTATATCCCTAGATAAGCTACACCTTTATCCATTGTTAAGATGCACCTATATCCCTAGTTAAGCTACACCTATATCCCTAGATAAGCTACACCTTTATCCATTGTTAAGCTACACCTATATCCCTAGATAATCTACACCTTTATCCATTGTTAAGATGCACCTATATCCCTAGTTAAGATACACCTATATTCCTAGATAAGCTACACCTTTATCTATTGTTAAGCTACACCTAAACCCTTAGTTAAGCTACACCTTTGTCTATTGTTAGGCCACACCTATATCCCTAGATAAGCTACACCTATATCCCTAGTTAAGCTACACCTTTATCCATTGTTAAGATGCACCTATATCCCTAGTTAAGCTACACCTATATTCCTAGTTAAGCTACACCTTTGTCTATTGTTAGGCCACACCTATATCCCTAGATAAGCTACACCTATATCCCTAGTTAAGCTACACCTTTATCCATTGTTAAGCTACACCTATATCCCTAGTTAAGCTACACCTATATCCCTAGTTAAGCTACACCTGTATCCTTAGTTAAGCTACACCTATATCCCTAGTTAAGCTACACCTGTATACTTAGTTAAGCTACACCTATATTCATAATTAAGCTACTTCTATATCTATAGTAAAGCTACACCTATATCTATTGTTAAGCTACACCCATATCTCTATTGTTTATCCATTGTGAGGCTACACCTATATCCCTAGTTAAGCTGCACCTATATCCCTAGTTAAGCTACACCTGTATCCTTAGTTAAGCTACACTTATATTCATAATTAAGATACTTCTATATCTATTGTAAAGCTACACCTATATCAATAGTTAAGCTACACCTTTATCCATTTTTAAGCTACTCCTACTTCCATTGTGAAGATAAACCTATATCTATTGTTAAGCTACACCCATATTCATAATTGAGCTGCACCTACATCTATAGTTAAGCGACACATATATCCCTAGTTAAGCTACACCCATTTCTATTGCACCGCTACATCCATTCCCATAGCTACGTTACATCTGTTTTGATAGTCACATGTCACATTACATTTACATTACATGTCACATCATCTTATTTGATATTTCACACCCACTTTGCTGATTATCCTACACCTATTTGACTACACCTCACATGCACCATGTAAACCTGGACACTATCCTGGTCACACTGCACTAGTTTTAATGGACACTGATCGCACTGCTTGCTCGGTCCTGCTACCCTGGAGAGGAGGCTGCACAGAAGGATTAGGAGTTGTTTCGCTTTTTTGATCTCTGAATAAAGTTCTGCTATCTCCACCGCTGCTCTAAACTGGAGGTGTGAGGAGGGAAAGCCTTCCACGGGGAGGTGTTCAAGAAGGGTGCTGTAATCCCTGCACGTCACCGCGGGCGGATTTTCAGAATGGGCTCGATGTGGCAGTTTTCCCTCCTCGGGAGCAGATAAAAGATAACACTGTAACCAGATCCAGTAAGCGCAGGTTAATCTCATCGTTCCACATCAGATTACCACGCGCCTCAGCAAGCACCGCACCAAGGTCGGCCGGATCAGCCGAGGCGCTAGAGTGTAACTGCTGCACCGCTTAAGGTGGAACGGGGGGTTGGAAAGTCCAGAACCAGATAACCAGGTCTACTGGTTATTACTGAACATCTCCATACGGGGAATGTGATTATTTAGAAATGCAGTTAGCGTTAATGCTAATTATACATTAATTTCATTAGGGCATTAGCCTCATCACTCCAAAGGTAAACCTCTGCATGCCAAACACTTCTGGACTACTGGTGTTAGTGGTACCTGGGTTTTCCTGGTTGATGCTGAGCTGTACTGGAGCTATGTCATAATTACTAAAGCCATGGAGGTTCTGCTCTATTTCCGTCTACCTGCTGTCTCCAGTAAGACATGCTGCTTTCATTCATCAGTCTGACTCTGAGTGAGCGTGAGACCCCTCTGGCTGTGTCTCTCTGAGTCATCACTGACTGCATTTCACTTCCTACGTTCATTCAGAATGTAGGTCACCTTTTAGCTTTTTAGCTGCGGAGCTTCCAACTCCAACTCCAGGAAGAGTGCAGGCACACCGGTGTGGTACTGGACCTCACAGTGTGATACCTGTCCACCTAACCATAATGGGAATAGAGACAGTACAGTCTGTTGAATTAGGTGTAGTGTCTAGAATTTGGTCAACCTGTAGAATGGTGTAAATCTGTAAAATCTGGTAAAAAAAAAAAAAAAAACTAGAAATCTAATCAAATTTGAGGATTTAATAAAATGTGGGAAATCTGGAAGAAATTGTTTGGAGAATTTGGTAGATTTGTTAAGTTAGTGTTAAACCTGTGTGAATTTGTTAAGATTTGGAAAAGTTCGTGTTAGATCCTATATACCCTGTGTTAAAAAACATGAGACTTTCTCAGTGGACCTATATACACTGGGTGAAAACCTGAGATTTTACTTGGGTAAAACTTGGTAAATTGGTACAGTTCTAAAAAAACAAATAGAATTTTAATAAACACTTTAGAATTTAGTGAACCTGTACAGCTATAGCAAAACCTGCAGAATTTGCTAAACATTAAAAATTTGGTAAATGAATACAATTTGAATAAAACTTGTAGAATTTGGTCAATTTCCACAATTTGGGTACAACATGGAGTATTTGGTAAATCTGTAGAATTTGGTAAAAATCTGTAAGAAAAAAAACAGTGTAGAAAATCAAGTTAAATTTGAGGATTTAATAAAATGTGGGAAATCTGGTAGAAATTGGTTTCATTTTTCCTAAGGTTGGAGAATTTGGTAGATTTGTTGAGTTAGTGTTAGATCTGTAGAATGTGTTAAGCATAGAAAATTCGGTAAACCTATATACACTGGGTGAAAACCTGAGACTAAGTCAGCCTGGACTTGTTTGGGTAAAACAGGTAGAATTTGGTAAACTTGGAGAGTTTGGTAAATCTGTACAGTTCTATAAAACAAATAGAATTTCAATAAACCCTTTAGAATTTAACATTTAAAATTTGGTAAATTAATACAGTTGGGTACAACCTGGAGAATTTGGTAAATATGCTAGTGTAAAATCTTTAAAATGTGGTAAACAAGAAAGGTAGATTTTGGAGAGTTTGGTAAATCTGAGCAGTTTGGGGGAAAAACTATAATTTTGATAAAACTGTTAAAATTTTTTAAACCTGTACTGCTTGGGTAAAATCATGAGAATTTATTAAACCTGATTAATTAGTTAAATCATGTAAAATTTGGTAAGTTTGCACAGTTTGGGCAAAACCTGAAAAAAATAATTAAATAAAGGTAAATTTGGAGAATTTGGCAAATCTGTGTGGTAAAGTTTCGGGTAAAGCATCTAGAATTTAGTTCCGTTCGGTTAAAAGTGTATAGAATCTACAGAATTTGGTAAACTAGATAAGTTTGAACTAGATAAGTTTGCTAAACCGAACTGAAGCATCTGTTCTGAGATCGAGATGGTAAAATGCGCTGTGGCCTGTCTTGCCTGTCTTGGCTGTTTTAGGTTATTAAGATGGTGGAATACAAAGGTTTAAGACTTGCATTAGGTTTAATCCCTCCTAACACACTAAACCTGCTCCTATACGAACAGGCAGACCTGGATACTGTCAGCTGCTGCTGTTTTTACTGTGTGTGGAACGGAGTCATCAATTAAACATCTAAAGTAGCTCTTGAGTAACGGCATCAAACCAAACCCTCCACACACAGCTAAAAATAACCCTCACCTAAAATAGCTTCAGAGATGGAGCTTCAGCGTTCTGTACTGAGAGCTCCTAAACCCCAAGTAATATACAGTATGTGAGTGTGTGTGTGTGTGTGTGTGTGTGTGTGTGTAGATGCGTGTGTATGTGTGTGTGTGCGTTTGTAGGTGCGTGTGTTAGGACCCCCACAGGACCACCACAGAGCAGGTACTATGTGGGTGGTGGATCATTCTTAGCACTGCGGTGACACTGACGTGGTGGTGGTGTGTTAGTGTGTGTGGTGCTGGTGTGAGTGGATCGGACATCTCAGTGGACTGAGAATCTCCCACCAACCAAAACTACCCAGCCAACAGCGTCCTGTGGGTAGCGTCCTGTAGAGCAGCGTCCTGTGGAGCAGCATCCTGTGGGGCAGCATCCTGTGGGGCAGCGTCCTGTAGAGCAGCATCCTGTGGGCAGCGTCCTGTAGAGCAGCATCCTGTGGGCAGCGTCCTGTGGAGCAGTGTCCTGTGGGCAGCGTCCTGTGGGCAGCATCTTGTGGGCAGCGTCCTGTGGGGCAGCGTCCTGTGGGCAGCAACTTGTGGGCAGCGTCCTGTGGGGCAGTGTCCTGTGGGGCAGCGTCCTGTGGAGCAGTGTCCTGTGGGGCAGCGTCCTGTGGTGCAGCATCCTGTGGGCAGCGTCCTGTGGGGCAGCGTCCTGTGGTGCAGCATCCTGTGGGCAGTGTCCTGTGGGCAGCGTCCTGTGGGCAGCGTCCTGTGGGCAACATCCTGTGGGGCAGTGTCCTGTGGTGCAGCGTCCTGTGGGCAGTGTCCTGTGTCCACTGATGAAGGACTAGAGGATGACCAACACTGCACTGTGCAGCAGCAGATGAGCTATCGTCTCTGACTGTCCATCTACAAGGTGGACCAGCAAGGTAGGAGTGCCTAGTAGTCTAGTAGAGTGGACCCAGTCTACCTCTGGGTAGAGGTAAGTTCAGTAGCTTCTTTATTAAGATATAGTGACTCAAACTGTGCTCTACCAAAAGGTGAAGAAGACCATTACAGGGTTAATGTCAGTCTGTCTGTTGTTCACATTGTCCTTGTTGAAAATCACATGCTTCAAAGTATCAGCAGTATCGGTATCAGGTCATTAGCCTTGGTATTACCTGGTACAGATCTGGCCAATCAGAGGTTTCGTCCGTCCCTATTGTCCAGTGCAAAGACATTCCACTTTTTAAAAGAACATTAAAGATATATATGCTAAATACATACGCACTCAGCAACACCATGCTAAACAAGTCCAGGACACTGTCTGACCTTGTGCCACCGTGTCTCCGGCGTGTCCCTTGTGGGTGCCGATTAGCGAAAGGTCGTGTTCTCCTTCTCACATTATGCCGCCTGGCTGATGCTGTGCCAGCGGATGCTCCATTTCAGGAAATCTCATTATTCAATCGCATTACGGTCGGTTTAATCTGATTCTCCCAAAACAGAGGCAGATCGGCAGCAGCGATGACAAGGCATGCCAGCGTGTCGAGCAGAGCTTCGCATGTTCACACCAGACAGCGACAGGTCTGAGGTCACCTGCACCAGAATGTGGTCGATCAGCCGAGATGTTCTGGTTAACCTTTTCGCTTTAGCACTGGAGCTACGAGGCTAACAAGTACCAGTATAGGCTAACAACCTTTAGCATGGTGCTAATAGCATACACACACCTTCTATAACTGAGGTTATGTGTCTCATTATACATTATCATGGAGGTCAGGACTCTGTGCAGGCCAGTCCAGTTCCTCCACCCCAGACTCGCTCACCCATGTCTTTATGGAGCTTGCTCTGTGCACTGGTGTGCGGTCATGTTGGAACAGGAAGGGGCCATCCCCAAACTGTCCCACTGAGTTGGGAGCATGGAATGGTCCAGAGTCTCTTGGTCTGCTGAAGCATTAAGAGTTCCTCTCACTGGAACTAAGGGGCGGAGCCTAACTCCTGAACACCACCCCCACACCATAATCCCCCCTCCACCAAACTCTACACTCGGCACAGTGCAGTCAGACCAGTACCGTTCTCCTGGTACCACCAAACCCAGACTCGTCCATCGGATTACCAGACGGAGAAGCGTGATTGGTCACTCCAGAGAACACGCCTCCACTGCTCTAGAGTCCAGGGGCGGAGCTTTACACCACTGCGTTCCACGCTCTGCACTGCGCTTGGTGATGTAGGCTGGGATGCAGCTGCTCGCCATGGAAACCCATTCCATGAAGCTCTACACACTGTTCCTGAGCTGATCTGAAGGACACATGAAGTTTGGAGGTCTGTAGTGATGGTCTCTGTAGAAAGTTGGTGACCTCTGTGACCTATGACCCTCAAGAACCCCATGGAACACCTATACGTCTCTTCCCAGTTAAAATAGCTAGGTTTTAAAATAGCTAGCCGGCTAGGTTTACCAAACCCGAGATGGAACGCCGTTCCACCTCACCTTTTACTCCTGGAACAGGGTTACAGGGCACTGCGCCGCGTGTCCACCCAAACGGTACAAGCGGTGAGAAGGGAAAACGGGCGATTTTGAGTTTTTGCCAACACTGCTCAACAAGAACAGAGGGCAGGTGTCCACTCCGCTGCCCTGACTGACCATCAGTCAAATCTAAAAGTTAGCCTTGACCCTCCGCTAAATATTTCAGCGGCGGGAGTTGAGTTAGACTGGTCTGAATTATTCACCTGGGTGACTTGAAGGTAACATGGTGGTTCCTGACCTATATCTCCTCTGGAGGACGCCAAACAGACACAGGATCTTCTGATAAAGCCTGGTTTTGACTGGCGCATGGTCACTTAAGGCACTTTAGGCTGAATCCCTCCGCGTCTGTGAAGGTTGTGTTTCAGGAGGGAGATTGAATTCAGGTGTGAGTGACTTCTCCACCTGTCAGGCTGGCAGGTGTTGTGATGGTATCGCGGGTTTGGCAGAAGGCGGAGAATTAACAGCGCTGTGAAGCAGCAGGATACAATGGTTTAATGCTCTTCAGGGGCCAGGACCCCCACAGGACCACCATAGAGCAGGTACTATGTGGGTGGTGGGTCATTCTCAGCACTGCAGTGACACTGACGTGGTGGTGGTGTGGTAGTGTGTGTGGTGCTGGTGTGAGTGGATCAGACACAGCAATGCTGCTGGAGTGTTGAGACACTGTGTCCACTCACTGTCCACTCTATTAGACACTCCTACCTTGCTGCTCCACCTTGTAGATGGACAGTCAGAGACGATAGCTCATCTGCTGCTGCACAGTGCAGTGTTGGTCATCCTCCAGTCCTTCATCAGTGGACACAGGACGCTGCCCACAGGACGCTGCCCCACAGGACGCTACCCACAGGATGCTGCCCCACAGGATGCTGCCCACATGGCACTCCCCACAGGACGCTGTTGTCTGGAGAGTTTTGGTTGGTGGATGATTCTCAGTCCAGCAGTGACACTGAGGTGTCCAGCAGCACTGCTGTGTCTGATCCACTCACACCACCACCATGTCAGTGTCACTGCAGTGCTGAGAATGATCCACCACCCACATAGTACCTGCTCTGTGGTGGTCCTGTCGGGGTCTGTCGGGGTCTTAAATGGTCAGTGGAGCTGAGAGAGTATACAGTGAGTGCAGATACAATGTAGGGAGACCTACATGTGATATTTATCATGTGATATTTATGGAATAGATATATATATATATATATATGATTGAAAAATATTGAAAAACTTATTTAATAATTTTATTTTATTAAATATAATTTTTTTATTTACAACTCATATTTTTTTTTATCATCTATGTTAGAATGAAACTTTATTCAGTGTATATTTAATTATAGTCATCCAACTTGTGGCTGCATCCTCAGTTCTAGACACTGTTGCTGTAATGGTGCAGGTATCGACCCTGTGAGCCCCCAGTCGAGAGTCCAGACTGAGAGTCTGTGAGACGGAAGCCTTATTGATTATGATTACGTAACTCCAGGATGAACAATGATACAGCAGCTCTATTCAAACTCTCACTCTAGAGGTCAGGAAATGTGAGCTCTGCTGTCACCATGTGGTCAGTTTAAAAAGTGCTTCGGTGGATTTTCCAACATCGCTCCATAATTCCATGTTTAGGGTGTGTACAGAGTGAGTGAGGCGGGTTTGGTGTGAGGTGTGTACAGAGTGAGTGAGGCGGGTTTGGTGTGAGGTGTGTACAGAGTGAGTGAGAGCGGGTTTGGTGTGAGGTGTGTACAGAGTGAGTGAGAGCGGGTTTGGTGTGAGGTGATTCAGATGTTCATTACTGTGGTGGTGATGGGAACCAGGGTTCTCCATGTCTAGAACACACATGTAGACACTTTATTGACTATCTAGAACACCAGTGAACCTACACGTGTCTTCTGAGTGTATATGGAATGTTGATGAAAATCTGGAAAACCTGGAAATACTAAGTTCCTTTGGGGGACTATTTGACCTCACAGCGCCCTGCAGCATGTATCCCTCCACCATGAATGGAGTTTAAGGCTGAGATCTTCTCCACACTATCATAAACAGCGTCTCAGACATCAGGCAGCGTATTCAGAACCAACTCATGTAGGAACTTCCTGTGAGGGAGCTTTTAGAGGGGGACGTCTGGTTACCTTCACCACCACTGTGGTCTATGTAGACTCTATAAGTCTCTCTAGAACAGAACATTTCACACCATGTATAAAGTGTAACCCTTTGTTTACATCTCAGCGGTGTAATCATTTAATCAGTATTGTGTAATCTTAAAATTATTATTTTGTAAGTGTATGTATTGGGTGTAACTCTCCCTAAACATTAATATTCTAAATATGAATATTAGAGGCCAAACAGGCTTATTATAGTTAACTACCACTGTGACCAATCCACAAACATATGAGTGAAAACATATCAGTGAATGTTAAAGAACATATAAAAGAAAAACTATACGTTATAGAAAACTATAACGTCCAACACAAAACACACTGGAGTGAACCGGAATTACTGAGAATAGCGTATAGCTGTAGTGCGTCTCTGCATTTGGCCACGTACCCATTAAAAACGCTACATCTGGGCAAATAAAATGATCCTAGATGTATATTTAATTTAATTAAATTCAATTAAATTCAACTTTATTGTCATTATACTAATACAGAGTTGTACAGTATAACGAAACACAGTCAGGCTCCGCCTCCAGTGCAATACATATATATATACATATACATGTATATATGTGTATATATATGTGTACTGGTACCAAACACCAGCTGCTGCAATGTTCATCATGCCAAAGTCCAAAGCCAGAGTAAAATACACGACTAGACAAATAAATAACTAACAGTGAAAACTGAGGAAAATATAAAACCCTAATGACCCTGCAGCAGCTGCAGTGCCGGTCACAGGTAACAGTGGGAATGCAAATGAGCGGGAAACGTAATCAGTGGATGAGTCAGAGAGGCTCCACTGTCAACACGTACATAGGCTAAGTGGGGGACCGGGGGTGTTACATTCCTTTACTCACACACACGCACACACACACACACACACATACAGATACACACACACACACATACATACACGCACACACACACACACACATACACACACACATATACACACACACACACACATACACACACACACACACACACTCACACACATATACACATATACACACACGCACACACAGATACACACACACACACACAGATACACACACACACACACATACACACACATACATACACACACACACGCACACACACACACACACATACACACACATACATACACACACACACACATATACACATACACACATACATACAGCCCCACCCACCCCCCTCGCAAGCTGTTTGATCAGCTGTGTCAGTTTCACACAGCAGTAATGTGACGCTGTAACAGCAGGTCTGTCTGATGGAGTGGTTGAGGAGGTCTTGACGTCCATCATCAATATTCAAACCTACCTACACAAACACAGTCCCACATGTAACCATCAGTTCCTGTTTAGGAGATTTTAATCAATCAATCAATCAATCAATCTTTGTCAAACTTTAAGTCCCCTTAGGAAAACACATCAAGGCTGACCCTCATTTTCAGTGCAGCCCAGCTTTTGCACCATTAAAAGGGGGATTTACATTTTTACATTTAAAGTTTTACAGACATTAAAATAGATTTTAATCAGATCTTAATCTGGTGTAACTGAAATAAATAAGATCACATAAAAACGTTTTAATAAAATAAAATCAAACAAGAAATAAATGAACAAATAATGTAATAAATTCATAAAATGAATAAAACATTAAAATAATTAAGAGAGAGGGAGAGAAAGTCAGAGAGAAGAAGAAGAAGGAGGAGGAGGAGGAGGGGGGTATGCAGGAAAAGAGTTTGGAGTTTCCCGGGAGGAAAATACTACACAGCACACGGTGTGTCCGGCCACCCCCCAGCTGGAGACCCCTCAGACCCTGTATACACCACCCACCGCTTTATCCCCCCTCCAACACCACCCACCGCTTTATCCCCCCTCCCAACACCACCTATCCTCCTTCCTCCACCCCCCACGGGCGGGGACTCTTATTCTGCCTTTCCGCAGTCCGGCGCGGTTCCTCCTCCGTGTTGACGCTGGGACTGTGTGTTTCGGCGGTTTCGGTTGTTTACCTTGTTGTGTTCCTGTAACCGAGTGAGAAGGCTGGTCACTCGGAGGGTCTTTGCGCTGGAGAAGGTGAGATTACATTAACTTTAGTTCTTTTAACGAAGTTTAAGTTGGAGGTTTTTCGTTCCACCTTAAATGACTCTCACAGTCCAGCTGTTCTACGCCTGCGCCCGTTTAGAGGCTCCGGCTTGTTGTGCTATTTAAGGTGGAACGGAAAGTTCGACTTTTTGTTTGGCTAGTTTCAGGGCACAGACGGGCCTGCTGTAGCGGACAGGCTTCCTTACTGTAAGTAAATGTATTTACGGGTTTATAACTGGAGACTGGAGAAAATATCGGCGTTGTAGCTTTAAAATGCCCTAAAAGTAAGTAAATAGAACTTCACCCTGACTCCTGTTCTGTTAGCTGCCTGTTAGAAATACAGATTTAAGACCACCCAGTACATTTATTCTACCCCATACAACTAAGTAACCATTTAGAGGTGATTAATTTTCACTATATTAAGAAGTTATTACTTTAATGTTTCCTACTGTACAAACATTATATTATATTATATTATATTATATTATATTATATTATATTATATTATATAGCACTTTATTAGGTACACCTCCTCCTTTATATCGGCTCCACTGACCATACAGGAGCACTCTGTAGTCCATCTGTTTCTCTGTATACTGTATTACCCTGTTCTTCAATGGTCAGGACCCCCACAGGACCACCACAGAGCTGGTATGATGTGGGTGGTGGATCATTCTCAGCACTGCAGTGACACTGACGTGGTGGTGTGTTAGTGTGTGTGGTGCTGGTGTGAGTGGATCAGACACAGCAGTGCCGCTGGAGTGTTGAGACACTGTGTCCACTCACTGTCCACTCTATTAGACACTCCTACCTTGCTAGTCCAGCTTGTAGATGGACAGTCAGAGACGATAGCTCATCTGCTGCTGCACAGTGCAGTGTTGGTCAGTCCTTAATCAGTGGGCAAGAGGGCGCTGCCTACAGGTCGTTGCCCACAGGACACTTTAGGGCTAGATAGTTGGGGTTGGTGGACGATTCTTATTCTGTGTCTCCTTTTCGGAACAGAACTCTAACGATGTCTACAAATGACCGGTCCACTGCTGGACGTCAGCTGCTGTTTATTGACCAGAGGTCCGCCAGTCGGCTGCTGGAGGTCTACGTGAAGCGCAGCTTGAGCCTAAACGACGCTGGCGGACTCAGGAAGCAGCGGCTGAAGTCCCGTAAATGGGTGACGCTGAACGTCGCAGGCGGTCAGGCCAGACGGGCCTCCAGCGACAGCTCCACTCACCGCCTGTCCATTGAGAAGATCCTGAAGCCCACAGAGCCTCTACAGCCTCCTCAGTCAGACGGCACACTGCAGTCATCCAGGCTGGGTGGAGGAGATGTGGAGAAGAAAACCAGGAAGACTCCAGAAAGAGCAAGGAAGTCGTTCCTCAGGGTTGTTTCCCACTGGTTCTCCAAGAAGGGATCGGAAACAAAGCCGGAGCCTCCCAGACCTGAGACTTGCTCCTTGGACGTGAAAGCTGAGGAGGTTTCCAAAGTGGTGAAGAAGAAGCACTCTTTCAGAAAGCTGTCGTTCAGGAGCGTGGAGAAGTCTGAGTCCCTGAGGAAAACCTCCGCTCTCACTCCGGAGGACGTGGTTAGACTTCCGCACGGTGCGTTTACAAACCTAACTCTGTGGACTGAAGACGTGGCGTTTATATTCTCTTATATAGAACCTTTCACAGAGCTTCCTCACACTCACGTCTCCTGTAGAAACCCTGGTTCTCTATAGAACCGTCCACTGGAAGGTTCTTTGGGGAGCCAGAATCCAAAAGTGAGCAGGGAAATTAACCAAATGATGCTTCAGAAGCTGAACTGAACGCCTTTATTCTGTGTTCTGGCTACAAAGAACCTCTGTGGGTTCCATTTTTGGGTTCCACCATTTGTTTTTTTCTTGAGCTAGGCCATTGAATGGTCCCAGATGATTTGTGACTGTGAAGAATGTTTTTGGGATAAGGGCTCACTGCAAACCTTTTAAAGGTTCTTTACCAATTTATGGGTTCTTCTTAGAACCATTATCATGTAGAGGGTCTTTAAAATTTTAAAGGGTTGCCCATATTTAGGCATGCTTTTACAAAAGACAGTTCTCAGAGGAGCTATTCATTAAAAGGTTCTTCATGGAACAGAAATTGGGTATTTCCCGAGATCATGCCAAGAACCCTTTTTGGCAAATACTTTTTAAAAAGTGTTATGCAGAGCACTGTTAGGCTGAAAAGCCCGTGAGTCTACCTAAGTATCAAAGAGAAGCCACTAAATCTATGGAAGAAAAGGATAAATCACTAAATCAGTCAAAAACGTGAGGAAAGATCGCTAAATCAGTCAAAAACGTGAGGATAAATCACTAAATCAGTCAAAAACGTGAGGAAAGATCGCTAAATCAGTCAAAAACGTGAGGATAAATCACTAAATCAGTCAAAAACATGAGGATAAATCACTAAATCAGTCAAAAACATGAGGATAAATCACTAAATCAGTCAAAAACATGAGGATAAATCACTAAATCAGTCAAAAACATGAGGGTAAATCACTAAATCAGTCAAAAACATGAGGGTAAATCACTAAATCAGTCAAAAACATGAGGGTAAATCACTAAATCAGTCAAAAACGGTGAGGGTAAATCACTAAATCAGTCAAAAACATGAGGGTAAATCACTAAATCAGTCAAAAACGGTGAGGGTAAATCACTAAATCAGTCAAAGACGTGAGGGTAAATCACTAAATCAGTCAAAAACATGAGGATAAATCACTAAATCAGTCAAAAACGTGAGGATAAATCACTAAATCAGTCAAAGACGTGAGGGTAAATCACTAAATCAGTCAAAAACGTGAGGATAAATCACTAAATCAGTCAAAAACATGAGGATAAATCACTAAATCAGTCAAAGACGTGAGGGTAAATCACTAAATCAGTCAAAAACATGAGGATAAATCACTAAATCAGTCAAAAACACGAGGGTAAATCACTAAATCAGTCAAAAAGGTGAAGATAAATCACAAAATCAGTCAAAAAGGTGAGGGTAAATCTCTAAATCAGTTAAAGGCGTGAGGGTAAATCTCTGTCTTTTCTGTCCAGCTGTGAGCGTGGAGCCCACCAGCACCTACTTTGAGAAGGTCTCTGAGGAGTTGGAGCGCATCGTGAAGGAGGTGAAGACGAAACCAGACGGAGGCGCTGACGGAGGTCTGCATGCTGCTGCTTTGGAAGAGCAGAGTGCTGCTCCAGGTGAGTTCCTCCACTTTATACCAGCCATATGAATAAAATAATTATGCTGCCAGTTTTTCAGTTTGTCATGATGAAATCTCACATTGAATTCTATAATATATATATATATATATAAAAATAGCTTGACCCAATTCTGAGCCACTTGAAAGAAGAGCCATCTGTAACTGTAACTCGTTATAAGACCTCTGAGGGTTAACAGGTTTGGTCCTAGCGTATGAAGAGCGGTCCTGGTGAAATAAGTGCTGTTGTGTTTGTTCATGTTCTGTAGATGACGCCGTTGAGAGGATTATTAGTCTGCTGAAGCAGCATGGAGACGCCATGGACGTGAAGGTAACACTGAAATAACGTGCGGCTATACAGTATATGAGTTCCAAACTCAGCATTCAACTCACCAATAAATCATCCATTTGGCCTGATCCTCAAAAATAAATGATCAAATCTGCGTGAAAATCAAAGTTAAATAAATAAATCTGCCTAAAACTCAAATATACATCACTAAATCTGCTTAACACTCAAATATACATCACTGAATCTGCTTAACACTCAAATATACATCACTAAATCATCCTTAAACTCAAATATACATCACTAAATCTGCCTAAATCTCAAATATACATCACTACATCTGCTTAACACTCAAATATACATCACTAAATCTGCTTAACACTCAAATATACATCACTAAATCTGCTTAACACTCAAATATACATCACTACATCTGCCTAAAAATTAAATATACATCACTAAATCTCCTTAACACTCAAATATACATCACTAAATAATCCCAAAACCTCATTATAAATAACTAAATCATTCTAAAACTCTATACTTCATATTAATCATTCTATACTTCACTAAATTATCCTTAAATATAAATATACATGACTAAATAATCTTTAAATTCAAATATGCAACACTAAATTTGCCTAAAACTTAAATATACAACACTAAATGATCCTTAAAGTCAAATATGAATTGCTAAATCAACCTAAAACCCTGAAGATAAATGATCCTAAAACATAAATATGCCTCACTAAATCAGCTTAAAAATCAAAGATAAAATGCAAAATCAATCTAAAGCTCAACGATGAACCACCAAATCTTTAAAATGAATATTAAAGTCTTTCCTTCTATGTTTTTTTTTTTTAGTTCCACTTCTGACTTCCTCTTTTTGGTTTGTGTGGTTTTATGTCATAAAACGTCATTTAGAATTCAGTTTTACATGAGAATTTTCTAGCCTGTCCCTGTATTGTGAATCTGAAATGGTCCTTATTAAGCGAATGGGCGGGGCTAAACTGCTGTAGACTGAATTAGCAGGTTTTTAGAAATGGCTTTAATGGTCCTATTGGCTTCTTAATCGTTGAGTCCTCATCCTGATCGTGGTCTGAGTGAATTTGCTTCTCTGTTCAGATCCAGAAGAACACCAAGATACACTCGTTCTTCCAGCGGCTGACGTACAACTCCTTCCAGCAGCTCGCTGACTGTTACCTCTCCCAGATCCCTCAGCCGGTGAACCGGGTTCCACACACTGCCCCCGAGCTGGTCCAGCTCGCGTTCACACTGGACTTCACTGCTAAACTGGCCGGCCTCTCTAGTCAGGCTGTGAGCCGCATTATGGGCTTCGGGAACCAGTACCTGCAGGACCGATTTACACAGATATGCTCCGCCCACAAACAGGTAAGGACACCAGCACAGCGGCAGAGTAGAGCCCAGCCATCGTGTGGATGTTTTCGGTTCTTCCAGCAGCAATATATCGAATTAATTTCGGTAACTTAAATTAGCTTTAATCAAGCACAATTGGAATTGCATAATTAAGTTTAATCAATGCCTTATGATAAACCACCCTTAATGGATAGGTATCAGTTTGGTCAATCCTTCATTAGATTAAACCAGGTTCATCAATCTTTCACTGGTTAAATCAGGTTAATCAATTCTTCATTATGTTAAATCAGGTTCATCCATCCTTCATAAAGCTAAATCAGGTTCACCAATCTTTCATTGGGTTAATTCAGGTTCATCAATCCTTCATTAAGCCAAACCAGGTTCATCATTCCTTCAGTAAGCCGGATCAGGTTCATCATTCCTTCAGTAAGCCGAATCAGGTTCATCATTACTTCAGTAAGCCGAATCAGGTTCATCAATCCTTCAGTAAGCCGAGTCAGGTTCATCATTCTTTCAGTAAGCCGAGTCAGGTTCATCAATCCTTCAGTAAGCCGAATCAGGTTCATCAATCCTTCAGTAAGCCGAATCAGGTTAATTAATCTTTCAGTAAGCTAAATCACGTTTGTCAATCCTTTGTAAAGCTAAATAATGTTCATCAATCCATCATGCTAAATCAGGTTTATCAATCCTTTCATTAAGCTAAATCAGATTTATCAATCCTTCATTAAACTTAAATCAGGTTTATCAATCCTTCATTAAGCTAAATCAGGTTTATCAATCCTTCATTAAGCTAAATAAGTTTTATCAATCCTTTATTAAGCTAAATCAGGTTTATCAATCCTTCATTAAGCTAAATAAGGTTTATCAATCCCTTATTATGCTAAATCAGGTTCATCAATCCATCATGCTCAATCAGGTTTATCAATCCTTCATTATGCTAAATCAGGTTTATCAATCCTTTCATTAAGCTAAATCAGGTTTATCAATCCTTCATTAAGCTAAATCAGGTTTATCAATCCTTCATTAAGCTAAATCAGGTTCATCAATCCTTCATTAAGCTAAATCAGGTTTATCAATCCTTCATTAAGCTAAATCAGGTTCATCAATCCTTCATTAAGCTAAATCAGGCTCATCAGTCCAATCAATTCACTGCGTTTGTTTTAATCTGAATGTTTTTAGAAGTAGGAATTGAACTTCTGCTGAAATGAGAATAGTTTCAAACCATCTTCATGGCTGGTCACAGCCTCAGAAGACCTGGGGAGCAGTTTATTTCGAGAGCCTCTCCAAGAGAAATCTCCGGGTCCACACAGGAGAGACTCTGATCGTGACTGTGGTGTTTCTCTGTAGGTGTCTGAAGATGTGGAGGGACAGTGCTGCAGTGACCCTGAGTAGGAGCTCTCAGGCCGTGAACGTGGAGGTGGCGCTGGCCGCTGTCTGAATGCTCTGTAAATGTTGGTAATGGACCTGTTCACTCCTTTAGTGTTTACGTGACTGCAGCAGGCTGCGCTGGTGGCTCTCTGAAGGGTGAGCGTGGGAACGACGCAGCAGAAAAAGAGGAACTGCTTCTTTGTGGTTTCCTGCAGCTTCATAGCCTCGGTGGCACGAGCATGTGATTATTGAGGAGGCAAAAAGTCTCAGTTATTGCCGGCGATAAATGAGTCTTCTTTTTTTTTTTTTTTTATCCTCTATTTAGCCTCACAATGCTCGCATGTATCCATCCTCCAAGAATGGATTTGTGGGGGGAGGACCATGCCATAATAAGGACGGTGGATTTCTGGTTCCCATTACTACCACTGTGGGCTTCCCCTTTAATAATACACTATATTGCCAAAAGTCATCACCCATCCAGATCAGGGAATTCAGGTGCTCCGGTCACTTCCATGGCCACAGGTGTATAAAACTAAGCACCTACACATGCAGACTGCTCCTACAGACGTTAGTGAGAGAACGGGTTGCTCTCAGGAGCTCAGTGAACTCCAGCATGGTGCAAGTCCAGTCCTGGAATTTCCCCACTGCTACATATTCCAGGATTATAACACACTGGGAGTGATTCGGAATGACAGCAACTCAGCCAGGAAGTGGTAGACCACGTACAGTGACAGAACGGAGTCAGCGGATGCTGAGGGTCATAGGTCACAGAGGTCACCAACTTTCTACAGAGTCCATCACTACAGACCTCCAAACTTCATGTGTCCTTCAGATCAGCTCAGGAACAGTGTGTAGAGCTTCATGGAATGGGTTTCCATGGCGAGCAGCTGCACCCAAGCCTTACATCACCAAGCGCAGTGCAGAGCGTGGAACGCTGTGGTGTAAAGCTCCGCCCCTGGACCCTAGAGCAGTGGAGGCGTGTTCTCTGGAGTGACCAATCACGCTTCTCTGTCTGGCAAGCCGATGGACGAGTCTGGGTTTGGCGGTACCAGGAGAGCCATACTGGTCTGACTGCACTGTGCCGAGTGTAAAGTTTGGTGGAGGGGGGATTATGGTGTGGGGGTGGTGTTCAGGAGTTAGGCTCCGCCCCTTAGTTCCAGTGAGAGGAACTCTTAATGCTTCAGCAGACCAAGAGACTCTGGACAATCTCATACTCCCCACTTTGTGGGACAGTTTGGGGACGGCCCCTTCCTGTTCCAACATGACCGCACACCAGTGCACAGAGCAAGCTCCATAAAGACATGGATGAGCGAGTCTGGTGTGGAGGAACTGGACTGGCCTGCACAGAGTCCTGACCTCCACCTGATAGAACACCTTTGGGATGGATTAGAGTGGAGACTGAGAGCCAGGCCTTCTTGTCCAACATCAGTGTCTGACCTCACTAATGTGCTTCTGGAGGAATGGTCAGAAATTCCCATAAACACATTCCTAACCCTTATGGAAAGCCTTCCCAGAAGAGCTGAAGCTGGTATAGCTGTAAAGGGTGGGCCGACATCATATTAGACCCTATGGATTAAGAATGGGACATCCGAGTGAATACTTTTGGCAATATAGTGTAGGCATTTGATTAAAATGACAGTCACTCCAGTGTTATTAATCCAAAGAGAAGTTTGGAATTACAGTACCTGATTTTATTATTGGCCTCTCCAGTGCGGAAGCTTTAAATGAGATTCCTGACCATGCTTGGGGAAAGATGGGACAGGGACAGGGACACGGGAGCTGTTTTAAATGAGCATTTTGAGATTGTCTCCAGTGACTTTTTAAGGATTTCATGCGAATGCTTTGATAGGGCCACACTTCATTGCAGAGGAATGATGTAACCAAGCGGAACGCGCAGATTTCTGGCTCTTCCAAGAAAGTTTCCAAGTGGTGCATCACAAGACGTTCACGCGCTGTCCGGAGTGAAACCGATTGGGCACGGTGCTGGTGTTCCTACACATTCCTGATCAACTGTGAACCGAATGCTGTTCGCCAAGTGTGTGTGTGTTCACTTACATGAACTGCGGAAAATCAACAAAATATGGAATTTGGCTGGGGGGGCAAACTTTTGCCCACCACTGTATCGGTTTAATGTGAGCATGTTTTCTTTATTAGAGCTTCTGTTCTTTTCAGGAGACTCAGTTTCCGTGTTTGCGGCCACAACTCCAAAGTTTTAGCAGTCCCTTAGCTTACCCTACGTTCACACTAGCAGCTGACGAGTCGCTTGTGTCGTCCCAGATACAGGCTACCGGGTACAGGGTCCAGGAAAGTTACCTGGGCCTCCGACTCCCACGTCTATGATTGGTGTGAAGAATTGGTTGGAGCCCGTCGTGTACAATAATGCTTCACCGTGTCATAATTCATTTGGACAAAGTTCAGAACTACAGCTCCTGTACGCCCAGAGAAAATGGCTCCACAGGGTTAGCCTATGTTCACCTAGCAGCCAACAAATCGTTTATGGCACCGCAGGGTGCGTTTGAGGCCGCTTGCGTTGTCGTGTGTGGGGCGTGTACGAGATCCGGGAAAGCTAGTTAGTTTTGAAAGCACATGTTACCAATGAACGAATTTGAATGGGAACCTAACTGCTTGCATTTGTGGCTAGCTTAATTGGCCAGTTAGCATGCTGGCTAACCTAGCTAGCTGTCAGGTGACCCAACTCATTCAAGCCCCCAGCAATATCGTCTACTGTCTTCCGCACGAAACGGCAGTTATGAGCTTTTCCTCCACACTGCGGAGAACTGAGAGCTCTGCAGGAAGACTGCAATGCTACGTCACTCATTTTCCATCACCCTGGCCAATCGCAGTCCACCGTCCTGTCCTTTAAAAGACTTCCCTGACCAGGGAGGACGTTAACATTTACGGCATTTAGCTGACGCTCTTACCCAGGGCGACTTACAAGGTTAATCAGATTACAGGTGGGCCAGTGTAGTGTTAGGAGTCTTGCCCAAGGACTCTTATTGGTGTAGCACAGCATAGTCACCCACCCCAGGATTCAAACCCCAGTCCGCCCTTGTGTGGTGGCGAATACTTGGTGGGTAGCGGTGTTATCTGCTGAGCTACACCAACTACAGAGTAGCCTCCGTCCATATCTGGCAGGATCTGCGACGGTCTGTACGCTTCAAGACCTGGGTCCAGGATAGGGCCTATACCTTATTGGGCTCATCCATCAATTTGCCTTTTGAGTCTTTATGGCAGAACGGGAACTTCAGAGAGCAGAAACTGGGGAGCTCGGACCCCCGTGTTTACAATTGGTCTGACGAATATGCTGGAGCTAATCGTTTGTTGAGTCACCACGTCAAAATTCAGAAAATCTCAACTCGATTTGTTGCTCGTCACTCTGGCACTACGTGACTTGTTGCATGATGCTAAATGCTGCCTACAGATCGTGCACAGCCCTGTGAAGTAACTGGTCCATGTTGCCTACTGGTGTGAACGCAGGGTTAGATGGTTCTACATTGACTACGGCTGAGGTGGTCTCTGAGTTTTGCACAGTGCTGTAATGTAAATAACAAAGCATTTTATCCTTGTATTGTTTTTTTATTGATAAATGTAATTGTTTATCAACCAGAAATGGGAAAAAATACACTCACACATATCACACCACATACCAGCATTTCATAGCTTACATAAAACCATAAAAGCTGATTAAACTGTGAAGAATCTTTTCCTAAAGTCAATAAATGACAATGAGTTTAATGCGTTTGTCTATTGGTTAGTTTTGATTACAGCAGGTCTGATAAATATATACACCCATCGGACACTTCATTAGGTACGCCTCTCTACCTTCATTGTCCACTGTATCAGCTCCACTGACCATATAGGACACTCTGTAGGTATACAGGTCCAGACTGTAGTCCATCTGTTTCTCTGTATACTGTATTAGGACCCCCACAGGACCACCACAGAGCAGTAACACGATAGAAAAGGGTAATACAGTATACAGAGAAACAGATGGACTACAGTCTGGACCTGTATACCTACAGAGTGTCCTGTATGGTCAGTGGAGCTGATACGTACCTAATAAAGTGGCGAGTGAATGTATATCCGCTGCTTTAGCTCCACATAAATTCACTTTCTACAGGAACCGAATGTGGTCCACCCGTTCTTCAATGGTCAGGACCCCCACAGGACCACCACAGAGCAGGTATGATGTGGGTGGTGGATCGTTCTCAGCACTGCGGTGACACTGACGTGGTGGTGGTGTGTTAGTGTGTGTGGTGCTGGTGTGAGTGGATCAGACACAGCAGTGCTGCTGGATTGTTGAGACACTGTGTCCACTCACTGTCCACTCTATTAGACACTCCTACCTTGCTGGTCCACCTTGAAGATGGACAGTCAGAGACGATAGCTCATCTGCTGCTGCACAGTGCAGTGTTGGTCATCCTCTAGTCCATCAGTGGGCACAGGAGGCTGCCCCACAGGACGCTGCCCACAGGACGCTGCCCCACAGGACGCTGCCCACAGGACGCTGCCCATAGGACTCTGCCCACAGGACACTGCCCCACAGGACGCTGCCCATAGGACGCTGCCCATAGGACCCTGCCCATAGGACCCTGCCCACAGGACACTGCCCCACAGGATGCTGCCCACAGGACGCTGCCCACAGGATGCTGCCCACAGGACGCTGCCCCACAGGACGCTGTTGGCTGGATAGTTCTGGTTGGTGGACGATTCTCAGTCTAGCAGTGACACTGAGGTGTCCAGCAGCACTGCTCTGTCTGATCCACTCGCACCAGCACCACCCACACTAACACACCACCACCACGTCAGTGTCACTGCAGTGCTGGGTATGATCCGTGGGTATGTAGCTTCTTTCGCCCAGGCGTGTGGAAGTCTATGGGACATTCTGTCTGCTCTCTCTCTGCCGTTTCCTCATCTCCTGAGTGAAGAGGAGCGTATGGAGGAATGGAGAGATGGAGGGGTTGTGGTGCATGAAGAATGAAGATGCAACAAGCTGACCTCCCATACCACTTTGATCTTTAGTCTGGATGAGAAACGGTATCTGCATCCTTACATAGAGGTGGGAAGAAAAGGAGGAACAGTCAACACTCTAGAAAGGTAAATGATAGACTGTAAACTGTTTCGGAGGAGAGCATGTCCTCACCTGTGCTGGACACCTTTCCGTACACTGGATACTATGATGTTGAGGACAAACCATGTCATGTGCTTCAGGTCCTGCCACAGCCAGTAGGCCACTTGATAAGCGTGGAGGATCCATGGTTCCACCCTGCGGCACACCACAACTTGTTTAGTTTATCTCATGACCAGATGTGAATGCTAGTGCCATCATCAAAGAACAGCTGCACCCAGAAGGAGGTGTGGGAGTGCGGTGCTGTTGGGAGGGAAGATAAAGGTGACCAGGATCGATAACTGGTGATAAATTTAGACTGATATGATCAATATTTATTGAGCTACACATACAGAAGTCTGTCTCTCAGTATGGCGTCGGGCCGCCGTGTTTGCTAACCCAACACGTCAGACCTCTCGGTTTGGAGCTGTAGAGGTTCCTAATGGTGTCCTGTGATAATCCATCCCATGCAGCTTGAACATCCTCACACAGTTCCTGCAGATGGTGCGGTAGGGGTGGAGGTGGAGGGACACCAGGTCTTCTGGACGTGTGGCAACAAACCGTTCGTCTCGGTGCTGACCACGGTGCCTCCACACACGGATTCGTTGGGCGTCTCCACCAAGACTAAAGCGGGACTCGTTACTGAAGATGACCCGCTGCCATTCGGAGTCACTCCATGACAGTCTGGTACGACCCCACTGCAGTCTTTGGTGACGGTGACGTGGTGTTAAGGACAGTCGTGGTAACGGTCTGTGTGCAGGTAGTCCTGCGTGGTGCAGCCGTCTGCCGATGGTGCTGCACTAACAGGATGACTCATGGAGGACACCACTGCTCGTTGGGTGTCTGTAACCGTGGCTGTTGGGTCAGGGATAAGACGGTCGGTTGATTCCTTCTGGGTGCAGCTATGTTTCTGACGATGAGTGTATATTAACATTAACAGTACCTGTTGATGAAAGTGTTGGTAGCCCAGATGATTACTGTTAGTGGGAGGAGCAGGTATGGCATCGCCCGCGGCGGCAGGTACACACTGATGATACTGATCATTCCAAGATGAGTCACAATGTTACAGATAAGCACTGAAAGAGAGGCGGGGTCACACGTTACGTTCACACTGAGCAGCCATAACGTTAAACCCACCTCCTGGTATCTACACTCACTGTCCACTTTACCACACAGGACACTCTGTAGGTGTACAGGTCCAGACTGTGGTCCATCTGTTTCTCTGTATACTGTATTACCCTGTTCTTCAATGGTCAGGACCCCCACAGGACCACCACAGAGCAGGTAGTATGCGGGTGGTGGGTCATTCCCAGCACTGCAGTGACACTGACGTGGTGTGGCAGTGTGGCTGCTGGTGCTGCTGGACACCTCAGTGTCACTGCTGGACTGAGAATCGTCCACCAACCAAAACTATCCAGCCAGCAGTGTCCCGTGGGCAGTGTCCCGTGGGCAGTGTCCCGTGGGCAGCATTGTGACCACTGATGAAGGACTAGTGGATGACCAACACCAACAAGCTATCGTCTATGTACCCTAACCCAGTTTTTGTGAATGCAGTGGATGGTGAGCTACCTTCCAGAGCCCACCCAGCTGGGGTGATGCTGTTGGCAGTGTCCAGATGGATGGGTCGGTCCACCCTAGCCGGACTGCTGTCCTCCGATAACACCTGTAGGGGCCTCTCCAGAGCAAGTTCTTCAGTCTTCACCTCAGGTTCCTCCTCCTCAGTGAACTCTAGCTGAGGAAGCGTCCGCTCATTCGGCTCCACCACAACGCATTCCAGCTCGGTGACCAAACCACGGTAAGGCCGTATGGAGCCTGGAAACATGCACCATCCATGAGATCCAGCTGAGATGTCGGACGACGTTGCGCAATGCTAATTGGTGAATGTTGGTGAAGTAAGCCTTAACATAGTGTGTTGTTATTAGCACTCAACACACTAACCCAACGTTTTTGGTGTTCACAGCCGGTTCTCACTTACGGTTGTGCTGCAGGAAGAAAAGCGTGTCCTGGTATCCGTTGTAGAAAGCTTTATTTATAGCCTGTAAACAGAACAACCACAAAACGTTTTTCCTGAATGGTCAGTCTAATTACAAATGATTGACACGTTTGGCACTGCAGTCTCACCTCCCAGTCTAGGGGGAACAGTGCGTTGGCCACTCTGATGAAGTTGGGCAGGGTGGCCTGGACGGACAGCTGGTTGATGACCAGGTCGCAGAAGATGGTGGATTTGTCAGATGGGCAGATGTCCACATCTCCAGCGAAAGGAGAAACAGTCAGTGTGGGGCAGGAGTCCTGAGTGGGCTTGATGTTGGTCAGACCACCGTCCATGTAGTGCTGGAACACATATACAACTGGATACTGACTGAGTGTAATGTGTTAGTGTGCTGTAAGTAGTGTGTTGGTGTACAGTAACTCAGTAAGTGTAATGTGTTAGTGTACTGTAAGTAGCGTGTTGGTGTACAGTAACTCAGTAAGTGTAATGTGTTAGTGTGCTGTAAGTAGCGTGTTGGTGTACAGTAACTCAGTAAGTGTAATGTGTTAGTGTGCTGTAAGTAGTGTGTTGGTGTACAGTAACTCAGTAAGTGTAATGTGTTAGTGTGCTGTAAGTAGTGTGTTGGTGTACAGTAACTCAGTAAGTGTAATGTGTTAGTGTACTGTAAGTAGTGTGTTGGTGTACAGTAACTCAGTAAGTGTAATGCGTTAGTGTGCTGTAAGTAGTGTGTTGGTGTACAGTAACTCAGTAAGAAATGTGTAATGTGTAAGTAGTGTACAGTAACTCAGTAAGTAATGTGTAGTGTGTTGTGTACAGTAACTCAGTAAGTGTAATGTGTTAGTGTGCTGTAAGTAGTGTGTTGGTGTACAGTAACTCAGTAAGTGTAATGTGTTAGTGTGCTGTAAGTAGTGTGTTGGTGTACGGTAACTCAGTAAGTGTAATGTGTTAGTGTACTGTAAGTAGTGTGTCGGTGTGCAGTAACTCAGTAAGTGTAATGTGTTAGTGTGCTGTAAGTAGTGTGTCGGTGTGCAGTAACTCAGTAAGTGTAATGTGTTAGTGTGCTGTAAGTAGTGTGTCGGTGTGCAGTAACTCAGTAAGTGTAATGTGTTAGTGTGCTGTAAGTAGTGTGTCGGTGTGCAGTAACTCAGTAAGTGTAATGTGTTAGTGTGCTGTAAGTAGTGTGTCGGTGTACAGTAACTCAGTAAGTGTAATGTGTTAGTGTGCTGTAAGTAGTGTTGGTGTACAGTAACTCAGTAAGTGTAATGTGTTAGTGTGCTAGAGGTAGCTGTGTTAATCATTTTATACAATCAAATATGACCTACCACTCCTTTATATCGAGGTGGAATCATCCCACAGAACACCGGGACAAAACAGCTGCACAGAAGAGCCTTCAGGGAGAGGGAGAGAGAGAGACAGAGACAGACAGACAGAGCACCATATTAACTCAGACAAAAGGAAAACTCACTGGCCACTTTATCAGAAACACCTTGTGTATGTAACGGTAATGTCCATCATACCCGTATCAGGTCCTCCTCAGAGTGAAACTCAGACACCAGGATGTTGTGCCTGTCTTCAACACGGGTCATGGACACATGTAGCCGCCCGCTGGCCATGTGATGTGCGTTTTTGGGAAGCATTTGCCTCAGCACCCGCTCCAACCTGCTAAACTGCGGGAATCCAAAGATAGGTCCGCGGGTCAGCGCCAAGATCTCTTCTCTCACTCGACCTGCAGACGGCACAGAGACAGACCCCTGCTTTAGTCCAGAGTACCCCCCTTTAATTCTGCTTCAGTCCCGAATACTTCACTACCACCAAAACCTCCGCTGGACCTACACGTGTCTCTGAGTGTGTATGGAATGTTGGTGATGAAAATCTGGGAAACCTGGAAATACTAAGTTTCTTTGGGGGACTATTTGACCTCACAGCGCCCTGCAGCATGTATCCCTCCACCATGAATGGAGTTTAAGGCTGAGATCTTCTCCACACTATCATAAACAGCGTCTCAGACATCAGGCAGCGTATTCAGAACCACCTCATGTAGGAACTTCCTGTGAGGGAGCTTTTAGAGATGGACGTCTGGTTACCTTCACCGCCACTGGTAACAGCTCTGACCCTGTTTCTCTAGAACCACTCTAAACGGCTTAATTCACAAGAACTTTGCGTGAAGAATTAACGGACATGTTAAAATAAATTTCAAAATTCAGCATCTGCCTGCTGACCTCCGTTTAATTTCGTCTAGAGTTGAGAAATTCGGTCAGTATCAAGCGTACGTTAACGATAAAGATCAGGTTAACATACGTGAAGGTATTCCGTTTAACCGGCCTGTAGAGTTACATTACCGTACCTATATCCGCTCCACACACCACCGCTGCAGCCACGAGTGACCCCGCGGACGCTCCGTAGAATCTGGGTGCTCGGAGGAGAACCCAAGGTGCGTTGTCCTGAAGGCCTTGGACCACTCCCAGCTGATAGGTGGCCAAATACCCTGAGCCGGAGAAAGAAACGGACAGGGGCTCGTCTCTAAATGCCATCGCAGCATCAAGACCGGGGACTCTGTAGCGTTCCGACCCAGCTCCAGGGTTTTTATCCCTCTCCCGAGGCGGGGCAGGTTACCGCCTCCTTTCATCAACAAGTCTATAAAAAGCAGAATCCATTTATTCCAGAAAACGAGATTTGACCGCTTATCTCTCTGTGACGGACCCTGAAATCAGCGAGAGCAGAAGCTTTATGTAATCATTTCTATACGCATACTTCATATTGGGGCGTAGGCTGAATGGGTGGAGCTACACTGCGGTAGACTCAGTGGGTCAATTCAGGTCTTGGAGAGAACTCAGTTTTCACAAGTTCAGGTTTGACTTATTTGGGTTTGGTCTCGACTCGGCCTCACTCAGGTTTACACCTGGTCCGACTCAGTCTTGCTCTCATTTGGACTTGGTCTTGACTCGGCCTCATTCAGGTTTACACCTGGTCCAACTCAGTCTTGCTCTCATTTGGACTTGGTCTTGACCCGGCCTCATTCTCGTTTAGACCTGGTCCGACTCAGTCTTGCTCTCATTTGGACTTGGTCTTGACCCGGCCTCATTCTCGTTTAGACCTGGTCCGACTCAGTCTTGCTCTCATTTGGACTTGGTCTTGACTCGGCCTCATTCTTGTTTAGACCTGGTCCGACTCAGCCGCATTCTCGTTTAGACCTGGCCTGACTCCTTCTTGCTCTCATTTGGACTTGGTCTTGACTCGGCCTCATTCCTGTTTAGACCTGGTCCGACTCAGTCTTGCTCTTAATTGTTCTTGGTCTTGACCCGGCCTCATTCTCGTTTAGACCTGGTCCAACTCAGTCTTGCCCTCATTTGGACTTGGTCTTGACTCGGCCTCATTCTTGTTTAGACCTGGTCCGACTCAGCCGCATTCTCGTTTAGACCTGGCCTGACTCCTTCTTGCTCTCATTTGGACTTGGTCTTGACTCTGCCTTGTTCTCGTTTAGACCTGGCCTGACTCATTCTTGCTCTCAGTTGTTCTTGGTCTTGACTCGGCCTCACTCTCGTTTAGACCTGGTCTGACTCAGTCTTGCCCTCATTTGCACTTGGTCTTGACTCGGCCTCATTCTCGTTTAGACCTGGTCCGACTCAGTCTTGCTCTCATTTGTTCTTGTTCTTGACCCGGCCTCACTCTCGTTTAGACCTGGTCCGACTCAGTCTTGCTCTCAGTTGGTCTTGACCCGGCCTCATTCTCATTTAGACCTGGTCTGACTCAGTCTTGCCCTCATTTGCACTTGGTCTTGACTCGCCCTCACTCTCGTTTAGACCTGGTCCGACTCAGTCTTGCTCTCATTTGGACTTGGTCTTGACCCGGCCTCATTCTTGTTTAGACCTGGTCCGACTTGGTCTTGCTCTCAATTGGTCTTGACCCGGCCTCATTCTTGTTTAGACCTGGTCTGACTCAGTCTTGCTCTCATTTGGACTTGGTCTTGGCCCGGCCTCACTCTCGTTTAGACCTGGTCCGACTCAGTCTTGCTCTCATTTGGACTTGGTCTTGACCCGGCCTCATTCTCGTTTAGACCTGGTCCGACTCAGTCTTGCACGATGCACCGAACATTCGATTTTTTTCGATACTTTTACTGTTACTTGCCGGTTCTTTAGCGTTCGATACTTTCAATAGCTGTATTAGGGGTGCACATAGCGGCCGAGAGGGAGAGACCGCGTGACTGTAGAGAGAGAGACTTGGAACTCAGAGAGAGAGAGAATGCCCGTGACCAAAGAGAGATAGAGAGAGAGAGAGAGAATGCGCGTGATTGTAGAGAGAGAGAGATGTGCGTGATCGTGGAGAGAGAGAGAAACTGCGGTGCACGTGGCCGTGGACTAATTTGACTTGGTTGAGCGACACACGCACGCGCAAGCCAGCAGCGAGACAGCAGCAGCGTGCGTAGCATGGCGACGGCTAAAAAAAAAAAAAAAGACGTCCTCTCTCGTTCGTGACTTTTGGACAAAACGGGTCCGAGGAGTGAAGTATGGGCATGTTTTGCTTATGTCGCTGATGAAGACTGGAACCCAACTAACACCGCAAACCCAGTTTGCAAACGGTGTTACAGAAGACCATGTTGACACACTGGTTCTCCTGGCAAAGAACCTTAAACAGGCAAAGAAACTTCCCACTGTGTAGTTTCAGAACAAAGAAGAGGTTCTAGTATTTAGTTAATTATATTATAGTTAACGTTATAATAATGTAACTTGATTTTTGTTAAAATGTTTAATTTTAGAATAAAAACTTTTGCAATCAGATTGTTCAGTGTTCAGTCCAGTTCAATCAAAGATAAACATTTTATGTTCAGACATTTTTATTGTTGTGCTTTTTTCTTCCAAGTATCGTTTTGGTATCGAGAATCGTGATACTACAGTTGGTATCGGTATCGAAGTCAAAATTCTGGTATCGTGACAACCCTACTCAGTCTTGCTCTTAATTGGACTTGGTCTTGACTCGGCCTCATTCTCGTTTAGACCTGGTCCGACTCAGTCTTGCTCTCAATTGTTCTTGGTCTTGACCCATAACTTAATATTGGGGCATTGGCTGAATGGGTGGGGCTACACTGCTGTAGACTCAGAGGGTCTTGACTTGTCTGGATTTATTTCAGTCCTGGTCTTGGTCTCTCATTTGAAATTGGTCTTGACTCGGTCTCACTCATTCGATATTGGTCTTGACTCGGTCTCCTTCTCATTTGAAATGACTCACTCCCTCTTGCTCTGGTCTCGAATCTGAGCTAGTCATGGTCTTGGACATATCTCGGACTTGACAAAGGTGGTCAGTCCTAGTTATTGAGTTAACACTGAGAGTGCAGTGTGCTCAGACTCTTCCAGCTGATCCGTAAATGCCCTGGTGACGGGTTTGCACTCCTCCCACTGGGCTTACGGGACATCTTTGTTCTGGTGACAACAACTGTATTGATGATGACTGACTGTCTCACTTTGCGTAACTGTAGTGGCCACGTTTGGTGTTGTGGTGGCTCTGGCAACCCACTTGGACTTTTCTCTGGATTTGAGCCCTGTAATACAAGAGACATGAGGTTCCACTAAGAGCTGTTTAACATGTAGTTGACCACCAGGGGGCGCCAAAGGATTTCGGTGTTGGTTGTGGAACATGCCGAGGTACACAGAGTTTCAGTTCTGGTTTTATCATCACTGGCCTCTGGGGCTTCTGGCCAACATAAACTACAGATAAGATGCTGCTCATCAGTTTATGAGTAAGTAAACAATAACCACTGCGCCTGTGGCATGTTATTAATAGCTAAAATTTCACTCTGAGTGTTAAGTGACACAGTTGTCCAGTAGCATGCAAAGCCTTTGTTTGGAAGTGACGTTTATTAAGCGCACTTGGCTCCATTTAGTGTACAAAGAAATGAATTAAAGAACCCCCTCTTTATTCTGCATTGATTTATGTGAAGTACATGTGATAATTTGTACGTATATGTGTAAAACTCAGGTCATATTTGGGCTGGATGTATCGTCGGAGCACAGACTGACTCATTAACACTCAACAGATTTCAGTTTAGAGGAGAAATACCGAAGAGGTCAAAGCACTCTCTCAAAAAAACAAGACTGCACACATTGGCTCTCCATCAGCTCAGGCCTGGTGTTTCACAGCTAACCAGGAGTTTGGCAGAGTACATTCAGAAACAACAGGAATGAGGGAGGATCCTCTGGAATGACCACAGAAAGGGAGAGAGAGAGATTTAACATATCTTTATTGTGCTAATGTAGTCAGACTGCAGCACAACACCGATTCATTCAGTAACTTCTCCATACTGTGTACACACACGCACATACCAACACACACCAACACATACAAACACATACAAACACACACCAACACATACAAACACAAACCAACACACACCAACACATACAAACACATACCAACACACACCAACACATACCAACACACACCAACACATACAAACACCAACACACACCAACACATACAAACACAAACCAACACACACCAACACATACAAACACATACCAACACACACCAACACATACCAACACACACCAACACACACCAACACACACCAACACATACCAACACATACCAACACACACCAACACACACCAACACATACAAACACATACCAACACATACCAACACATACCAACACACACCAACACATACCAACACACACCAACACACACCAACACACACCAACACATACAAACACATACAAACACATACCAACACATACCAACACATACCAACACACACCAACACACACCAACACATACAAACACACACCAACACACACCAACACATACAAACACACACCAACACACACCAACACATACCAACACATACCAACATACACCAACACATACAAACACACACCAACACATACCAACACATACCAACACACACCAACACATACCAACACACACCAACACACACCAACACACACCAACACATACCAACACGTACCAACACACACCAACACATACCAACACATACCAACACACACATACCAACACACACGCACACACCAACACATACAAACACACACCAACACAAACCAACACAACACACCAACACACACCAACACATACCAACACATACCAACACACACCAACACATACAAACACACACCAACACACACCAACACATACCAACACATACCAACATACACCAACACATACAAACACACACCAACACATACCAACACATACCAACACACACCAACACACACCAACACAAACCAACATATACCAACACACGCCAACACAAACCAACACACACCAACACATACCAACACACACCAACACAAACCAACACACACCAACACACGCCAACATATACCAACACATACAAACACACACCAACACATACCAACACATACCAACACACACCAACACACACCAACACAAACCAACATATACCAACACGCGCCAACACAAACCAACACACACCAACACATACCAACACACACCAACACAAACCAACACACACCAACACATGCCAACATATACCAACACACGCCAACACAAACCAACACACACCAACATATACCAACACACACCAACACACACCAACACATACAAACACACACCAACACACACCAATACAAACCAACATATACCAACACACACCAACACATACAAACACACACCAATACATATCAACACACACCAACACACACCAACACATACAAACACACACCAGCACATACCAACACACACCAACACACACCAACACACACCAGCACATACCAACACACACCAACACATACCAACACACACCAACACACACAAACACACACCAACACACACCAACACATACCAACACACACCAACACATACAAACACACACCAACACAAACCAACACATACCAACACAAACCAACACACACCAACACATACCAACACACACCAACACATACCAATACAAACCAACATATACCAACACATACCAACACACACCAACACATACCAACACACACCAATACATATCAACACACACCAACACATACCAACACATACAAACACACACCAACACACACCAGCACATACCAACACACACCAACACATACAAACACACACCAACACATACAAACACATACCAACACATACCAACACACACCAACACATACAAACACACACCAACACATAAAAACACATACCAACACATACCAACACACACCAACACACACCAACATATACCAACACACAACAACACATACCAACACACACCAACACATACCAACACACACCAACACATACCAACACACACCAACACACACCAACACATACCAACACACACCAACACATACCAACACACACCAACACATACCAACACAAACCAACACACAACAACACATACCATAACACACCAACACAAACCAACATATACCAACACAAACCAACAGCGGTTTTGTGGCAAACCAAGGGGTTGGGTTTACATTGTACCAAGATGTGTCTAATGTTTACATCTACACCAAATGCAGGGGTTTACTGCTCCCCCTACTAAGTAAGGGGCCGAGGGGCACCCCCTGTAAAAGTTCTCCCCCCCTGTATTTAGGGTTTGGGGTTTTGTAAATGGTTGTGTGTTATTTATAGTATATATAGGGTCTTGCGCACTTACGCACGTGCACTTTATGTTGTAAAGTGTTTTTTGTGTAGTCTATTGTGTAGATGTAGGGGTTAGGGTCCTGGAGGAACGCTATTTCGTTTCACTGTGTACTGTACACCACTGTATATAGTTGAAATGACAAATAAAACCACTTGAACACTTGAACCAACACATACAAACACACACCAACACATACCAATACATACCAACACACACCAATACATACCAACACATACCAACACACACCAATACATACCAATACATACCAACACACACCAATACATACCAACACATACCAACACACACCAATACATACCAACACACACCAACACATACCAACACATACCAACACACACCAACACATACACATGTATTTGGGACTTTTAACTGATCTAGGACCTTTACTGTGAGTGAAAGTCCCGCCCAGTACACAACTAACACACACAGCTTTACACAGCTGTTTAGTGTAAATGTAGGGGTTAGGGTTTAGTGTAAATGTAGGGGTTAGGGGGTTTAGTGTAAATGTAGGGGTTAGGGTTTAGTGTAAATGTAGGGTTAAGGGTTTAGTGTAAATGTAAGGGTTAGGGGTTTAGTGTAAATGTAAGGGTTAGGGTTTAGTGTAAATGTAGGGGTTAGGGGGTTTAGTGTAAATGTAGGGGTTAGGGGTTTAGTGTAAATGTAAGGGTTAGGGGTTTAGTGTAAGTGTAAGGGTTAGGGGTTTAGTGTAAGTGTAGGGGTTAGGGGGTTTAGTGTAAATGTAAGGGTTAGGGGTTTAGTGTAAGTGTAAGGGTTAGGGGTTTAGTGTAAATGTAAGGGTTAGGGGTTTAGTGTAAATGTAAGGGTTAGGGGGTTTAGTGTAAATGTAGGGGTTAGGGGGTTTAGGGGTTAAATGTAGGGGTTAGGGGTTTTAGTGTAAATGTAGGGGTTAGGGGTTTTGTAGGGTTAGTGTTAAATGTAGGGGTTAGGGGTTTTAGGGGGTTTAGTGTAAATGTAGGGGTTAGGGGGTTTAGTGTAAATGTAGGGGTTAGGGGTTTAGTGTAAATGTAGGGGTTAGGGGGTTTAGTGTAACTGTAGGGTTAGGGGGTTTATTGTAAAAGTAGGGGTTAGGGTTTAGTGTAAGTGTAGGGGTTAGGGGTTTAGTGTAAGTGTAGGGGTTAGGGGTTTAGTGTAAGTGTAGGGGTTAGGGGTTTAGTGTAAGTGTAGGGTTAGGGGTTTAGTGTAAGTGTAGGGGTTAGGGGTTTAGTGTAAGTGTAGGGGTTAGGGTTAGTGTTGATGGTGTTGGAACACTTGGCTCTATACTGTATTAAAAGCAGGCGTGGTAATAAAAAGCGTATTACACTGAACTGAGAGAGAGGGTGTGTGCGCCTGTGTGAGGGAGAGAGAGAGAGAGAGAGAGAGAGAGAGAGAGAGGGAGTGAGAAGGAGAGAGGTGGTTTTGGAAATAGGGGTTTGTGGTGGGAGTGCTGACGCACAAACGGAACCAAATGATGAGACTGGAACCATAACAGCTGAAACACACTGGATGCACTGACCACATTACATCACAGCCCTCCTGTTCATCTGTAGGGGGCTTTGTCGAACATGGCTTAAAGGAATACACATCGACTTTTCCAGAAGCCCCGCCCACAACCCCATACAACACCTCCCTTCAGCGTGCCCCTCCAACACCGCCCTTCCAAACAAGTATAGCTCCACCTATTATTATTATTATTACCCCTAAAGCCACACCCCCAAACCCTCCTTTCAAAATTCCCTCCAGAACCCGCCCACAAACTGCACGGCTCCTCCCGTCAGTGCTCCCTCTGAACCCCGCCTCTATAATCCCCCGCAAACTCTCATCAGTATTCGTTCTAAAGCACCACCCCCAAAGTGCACATGCCCCTCCTTCAGTGTTTCCTCCAAAGTCCCGAAACCGTGTCGGCCTAGCAGGTTAGCGGTAAATGATGGAGTGCGCTCCTCAGAGCCCAGTTTATTATCTGCGTATATCGCCGGCTAACTTTCTTAGCTAGTACGACAGCGTGGTTCTGCTTCCGTGGTTACATGTTTGTGGCCCCGCCTCTTTGGTTAGATGTTTCTAGTCTCGTCTCCTTGTCCTGATTGGCTGTATGCTTGTTGTCTCGTCTCCTTGTCCTGATTGGTTAGATGCTTGCTGTCTCGCCTCCTTGTCCTGATTGGTCATATGCTTGTTGTCTTGCCTCCTTGTCCTGATTGGTTAGATGCTTGTTGCCTCGCCTCCTTGTCCTGATGGGTTAGATGCTTGTTGCCTCACCTCCTTGTCTGGATTGGTTAGATGCTTGGTTGTCTCGCCTCCTTGTCCTGATGGGTTAGATGCTTATTGCCTCGCCTCCTTGTCCTGATTGGTTAGATGCTTGGTTGTCTCGCCTCCTTGTCCTGATTGGTCATATGCTTGGTTGTCTCGCCTCCTTGTCCTGATTGGTCATATGCTTGTTGTCTCGCCTCCTTGTCCTGATTGGTCATATGCTTGTTGTCTCGCCTCCTTGTCCTGATTGGTCATATGCTTGTTGTCTCGCCTCCTTGTCCTGATTGGTTAGATGCTTGTTGTCTCGCCTCCTTGTCCTGATTGGTTAGATGCTTGTTGCCTCGCCTCCTTGTCCTGATTGGCTGTATGCTTGTTCTCTCGCCTCCTTGTCCTGATTGGTTAGATGCTTGTTCTCTCGCCTCCTTGTCCTGATTGGTTAGATGCTTGTTGCCTCGTCTCCTTGTCCTGATTGGTTAGATGGTTGGTGTCTCGCCCCCTTGTCCTGATTGGTTAGATGCTTGGTTGTCTTGTCTCCTTGTCCTGATTGGTTAGATGCTTGTTGCCTCGCCTCCCTGTCCTGATTGGTTAGATGCTTGTTGCCTCGCCTCCTTGTCCTGATTGGTTAGATGCTTGTTGCCTCGCCTCCTTGTCCTGATTGGCTGTATGCTTGTTGCCTCACCTCCTTGTCCTGATTGGTCATATGCTTGTTGCCTCACCTCCTTGTCCTGATTGGCTGTAAGCTTGTTGCCTCACCTCCTTGTCCTGATTGGCTGTAAGCTTGTTGCCTCGCCTCCTTGTCCTGATTGGCTGTAAGC
>JAMWET010003672.1:172500-177500 GCA_024036415.1 Prochilodus magdalenae | reverse complement strand
ACAACAAGAAAACGAAGGAGAAGAAAGAAAAAAAAAAAGAGCGCTTTCCGCACAACAGGCCAGATATATCTTTGCGGTTTTCCGTGTGTTTATTTTCATTTTCTGGTGGGACAGCATATCTGAGGGAACGCCAGGGAGACTGGTGCTTTCCCTCTGGGAACGTCATTCCGATAAAAATAGAGGGAGCTTTTTTCGGAACGGGTTTCGGACGTTTGAGAGCGAGTCCCCGAGGGTTTCTGCTTGGACCCCTGCTGCTTTTAAACAGAGCGTGGCATGATGGGAAAAGTCCGGGGCTGGAAATCCATCTTCAGACGCTCAATGTGAAATGCCACTCTTGGGCTACACAGTGCAGCACTGCATGATGCTGATTGGTGGGCATGAGCTTCCAGTTAGCCGGTTAACCCAGATGGCAGGGGGACACTGATCCATTACCGATGTCCCAGTGGAGTCATCGATCTCCATTTGGTGGAGATTGAAATAGCAACGTTTACACTGTGTTGAAATACACTGTGTTGTTCCTGACTCTAGAGTCTCACTGGCCCCCCCCCCCCCTGGCCCCCCCTCCTCCCCCCCCCCCATGCCCCCCCCCCCCTCCCCCCCCCACCAGGGTCCCACCCCCCCCCCCGCCCCACCAGGACCACATCCCCCCCCCCCCCCCCCCCCCCCGTTGGTGGATCCTCTCACTTCAGCACATTTATTAGAGGCACCTACTCCTCAATGACCTATACTTCAAAGGTCAGGACCCCCACAGGACCACCACAGAGCAGGTATGATGTGGGTGGTGGATCATTCTCAGCACCGCAGTGACACTGACGTGGTGGTGGTGTGTTAGTGTGTGTGGTGCTGGTGTGAGTGGATCAGAATCGTCCACCAATCAAAACTATCCATCTAGTGTTCTGTGATCAGTGTCCTGTGGGCAGCGTCCTGTGGTCAGCGTCCAGTGGGCAGTGTCCTGTGTCCACTGATGAAGGACTAGAGGATGACCAACACTGCACTGTGCAGCAGCAGATGAGCTATCGTCTCTGACTTTCTCTGAGCTATCTCGCCTCTGACTCTGAGCTATCTCGTCTCTGACTCTGACAGTATCTCGTCTCTGACTCTGACAGTATCTCGTCTCTGACGGTATCTCGTCTCTGACTCTGAGCTATCTCGTCTCTGACTCTGAGTTATCTCTTCTCTGGCTCTGACAGTATCTCGTCTCTGACTCTGACAGTGTCTCGTCTCTGACTCTGACAGTGTCTCGTCTCTGACGCTATCTCTTCTCTGACTGAGTTATCTCTTCTCTGACTCTGAGTTATCTCTTCTTTGACTCTGACAGTATCTCCTCTTTGACTCTGACAGTATCTCGTCTCTGACTCTGACAATATCTTGTCTCTGACTCTGAGTTATCTCGTCTCTGACTCTGACAGTATTGACCGTTATGACCGTTATGATGACATCATAAGTAACATCTGATGAAACAGTCCGTGATAAAACTAAAATCCACAGGTCAGTAGAGCGTCATGTGTCCTTTTAGTCATTGGTGGGAGGTTAGGGGACCAGCTGTGTGACTGGAGGGTCGCTGGTTCGATTCCCCGACTCCCAACTGCTTCCTGGGTGGCATAGAAAGGGTAACCCACTGTTCCGGGCAAGTGAATATCCGTACACAGTTCCATCTGCAGATGCATTAGAGGTGGAGTGACACCAGGCCCTCTGGGCATGTGACACATGACAGCAGATCGTTCAGCTCTCACTGACCACAGTGCCTCCACACATGGATTCGTTGGTCGCTCCACCAAGACTCTGAAGATGACCCACTGCCATTCTGAGCGACTCCATTTCTCGGTGCACCTAAAGGGAATGGACGCACACAAGTTCTGTATGGCATCATTTCCCCACTGGACCTGTAGATCCTTCACTCTAAGTTTCCAAAGCCGGGGTCCCAGGTGGTTCCGTAAATGCTTGGGCAGGCCAGGAAGGTGCTGTAATCTAACCGACACATTCCTGGGAAACCCTTGTCGCGTGTGTCCAAGCATTACTCTGCCGTATTCAGTTGGAAGCCCTGCCATGAGAGACAACCCATGTGTCTGGAGGACCTACTGCACATATCGCTGAGCTGTCAGTGTCCCTCGTATCACAACTAGGCGTGACCGACTGTCATAGGCAATGGCTCCCCAGCAAAGAGAGAATTGAAGCGCTCACCACAAGGCTCCTGTACCCGAATCCAGCCGTCATCGGATCCCAAACAGAACCTGGATTTGTCGCTGAAGACGATCCGTCCCCAGTCCACAGCAGTCCAGGTTTCTCATTCATGACACCACTGCAAACGCAGGTGGTGATGGTGGCTAGCTGTCATTAGCAGGACACGTAACGTAGCATGGACACCGTGACACCAAATGTCCTTCTGCTAAGTCCATGGAAATGGTCCCGGCAGAGACATGGATGTGTGGAGAGGGTGGGACCTGTGTCTTGTTGGTGGGCAAGCAAACTGTGGGAGCTGTTTATGCTTGTCAAGGGTCAAACAATCCTCTCTGCTGGTGGTCTGTTTGGGCCATCCAGAGCCTGGGTGCAGTGTGCACGTGCCCTCGTGTATCCAGACCACATCTGTAACATAGACCACATCTGTACACATCTGCCTGAGACACTGAGTCCTGCAGCAAGCCGGCATTTCTATCTGGGTGTGTTTGTCGATCTTAGACTCTCCAGTTGAAACGGATTGAGATTAACGTTACTGGAGAAAGAAGAGTGCACATCTGAACTCTCTCATTCCATCTCTGTGAGAGTGGTTTGGTTTGGGATGTGAGGGAAGTGGGTGTGGAATTGGAAAAAGTTTCTGGATTGAACCTCCTTGCACTCCAGCTTAGCCACCGGGATTTTACTGCCTGTTCCAGCTCTCTCTCCCCTGCTCGCTCCTCGTTCTACAACACATGCTATCAACAACGCACAGCTATTCGAGGCACTGAGTGTAATCTAGAACACGTTTGACTTTGTATCGGTATGTGCCGTGGCCCCTTACCTGAGTTAACCTCCTGTTCCTTCCGTATGGCTGTGTCTCATTTACGGGACCGCGACCTTCAAAGGTCACATTTCTCGGCCGCATACGTCATAAGCAGCGGCGGAGTTGACTCTTCGACTCCACTTAATTTAAAAACCGAGACAGCTGCAGAGCCGGCGATGCTAGCAGAGATTAACCCATCCTAAGCACAAGGCCAGTTCGCCCAGTGTTTTGAGTAGCTAGAAATTATAGATTCAGATTACGTACGTAGATTCTCTCGGTGATTACCGCTGACTGACCCGTCAGCACACGAATAAATAATTCCTCTTTGTAGACCGAAGTTTGTAACCCTACTTATTACATTACAGCAGCTTGTTGTGGGCATGTCTGGGCTGAAGCAGACCGCGGGTTGCTGTGGTTTCACTGACGCCAAGCACAAATCAGATGCGTTCCCACTAAAATGTTAAATCCTGGAAAGAAATCACATGTGATCATGTTTACTGAGTCAGTGTGCGGTGCGTTAGTGTATGTGCAGTCAGAGTGTGAAGAAAAGAGTGTTCAGTCTGTGCAGTCACCGTCTGTTTGAACGTACCACTCTGCTCATGAATGTTAGCTGAGGGGTCACTGGGACTAAGAATGTTAGCTATGATGTCACAGGAGCTATTGATGTTAGCTATGGTGTCACTGGGACTAAGAATGTTAGCTATGAATGTTAGCTATAGTCTCACTGAAGCCACGAATGCCAGCTATGATGTCACTGGAGCTACGAATGTTCGCTATGATGTCACTGGAGCTATGAATGTTAGCTATGTTGTCTCTGGCACCATGAATGTTAGTTATGATGTCATTGAAGCTATGAATGTTAGCTGTGAGGTCACTGGAGCTATGAATGTTAGCTATGACGTCATTGAGGCTATGAATGTTAGCTATGATGTCATTGAAGCTATGAATGTTAGCTATGATGTCATTGAAGCTATGAATGTTAGCTATGATGTCATTGAAGCTATGAATGTTAGCTGTGAGGTCACTGGAGCTATGAATGTTAGCTATGTTGTCTCTGTCAAAATGAATGTTAGCTATGGTGTCACTGGCACAATGAATGTTAGCTATGGTGTCACTGGCACAATGAATGTTAGTTATGGTGTCACTGGCAAAATGAATGTTAGCTATGGTGTCACTGGCAGTATGAATGTTAGTTATGGTGTCACTGGCAAAATGAATGTTAGCTATGGTGTCACTGGCACAATGAATGTTAGCTATGGTGTCACTGGCAAAATGAATGTTAGCTATGGTGTCACTGGCACAATGAATGTTAGCTATGATGTCATTGAAGCTATGAATGTTAGCTATTATGTCATTGAAGCTATGAATGTTAGCTATGGTGTCACAGGAGCTATGAATGTTAGCTATGGTGTCATTGAAGCTATGAATGTTAGCTATGATGTCTCTGGCACTATGAATGTTAGCTATGGTGTCACTGGCACTATGAACTTTAGCTATGGTGTCACTGGCAGTATGAATGTTAGCTATGGTGTCACTGGCACTATGAACTTTAGCTATGGTGTCACTGGCAGTATAAATGTTAGCTATGGTGTCACTGGCACAATGAATGTTAGTTATGGTGTCACTGGCAAAATGAATGTTAGCTATGGTGTCACTGGCACAATGAATGTTAGCTATGGTGTCACTGGCAGTATGAATGTTAGCTATGGTGTCACTGGAAGCGTGAATGTTAGCTATGGTGTCACTGGCAGTATGAATGTTAGCTATGGTGTCACTGAAGCTATGAATGTTAGCTATGGTGTCACTGGCAGTGTGAATGTCAGCTATGGTGTCACTGGCGCTATAATTGTTAGCAGTGGTGCTGAATGTGTGTGTGTATGTGTGCCCGTAGGGAACGTAAGTGAGTTATTAGGTGGGTGATTAGTTGTTGTGTGTGGTTTTTGCGAGGGGGGAAAACATGGCAGGACCTCTCTGAACATCTGCACCAGGCTGTGGGCTAACAGCAGCTGCACTTTATCTTCTG
>JAMWET010003672.1:155000-165000 GCA_024036415.1 Prochilodus magdalenae | reverse complement strand
CAGGTACGTTTGTGTTCTATGCTGTGTTTACGTATATGTATATATAGGGTATAAAGCTGATATGAATCAGTTTATAAACACGTTTCCGGCGCGTGTTAAGCCCTGACAGTCGCATTATGTGCAGTAAATGCACTTCAGAGGAAAAGGCGCTGATAGTGTGCAGCGAGGAGCGGAGTGTGTGTAGGTGTGAGAGCGAGGTAATAGGTGTGTTATGAGGGTCTTTTACAGACTCTGTGGTTTTCCGGCTCAGTGCAGGTGTTTTACAGCCAAATTCATTCCCCTCACATACTCCGCCGCAAGATCGAGAGATAACACCCCCCCACCCCCAGAACACCACCGCGCTACAGCGACGGTGTGTTTGTGCGCGCACAGGTGTCAAGGCTTCACCCTCGTAGCTCTTTTCTTTACATCTGCTGCATGTCTTCTGTAGTCTGTCAGCTAAGACGTGGTGTTTGGTGTCTGATGTTTGGTGTCTGATGTTTGGTGTCTGATGTTTGCTTCTTTAGAGGCTAATATAACTAACAGGTAACAGAACCTACTCCTGATATATGCTGAAGTTACCATCAAGCACTGGAGCTATCAAGTAACCCAAAGTCATGTATGAGTTATCACCATAGCAACCGGAATATTTCTCCGTGTGAAGTGGCTTGCTAATTAGCTAATCCGTGATAGGCCTGCATCTGTGAGAGCGGCTTAAACGCTGGGCCTGATTCGGAATAGGTTTGAGAGCTGTTAGCGGAACACGCGACAGATCTGTCCCACCGTCACTGCATCAGCACGCCCGGCTGTAGGTACCATCATATTCCACCATACGTCTCTCCTGTCCATGTAAACTGGGCGCTCCTAATCATGGGTAACGCTTTCATCATCATCCCCCTGGCCAATCACAAGGCTGACGTCTCTGGCCCCGCCCATATAGAACAGTTTCAGAGACAGAGAAACTTAGCAAGCAAAAGCTAACCAGCAAAACCAACAGCTAGCAGACTAGACCTCCTGACCAGCTGCCTGTCATCCCTTCATCCATCACCAACACTGTTCCTTCATCCATTCATTCCTTTATCCATCACCAACACTGTTCCTTCATCCGCTCATTCCTTTATCCATCACCAACACTGTTCAATCATCCTTTCATTCCTTTATCCATACACCAACACTGTTCATTCATCCGTTCATTTCTTTATCCATCACCAACACTGTTCCTTCATCCGCTCATTCCTTTATCCATCACCAACACTGTTCAATCATCCTTTCATTCCTTTATCCATACACCAACACTGTTCATTCGTCTGTTCATTTCTTTATCCATCACCACCACTGGTCCTTCATCCATTCATTCCTTTATCCATCACCAACACTGTTCATTCATCCGTTCATTCCTTTATCCATCACCAACACTGTTCATTCATCCGTTCATTCCTTTATCCATCACCAACACTGTTCCTTCATCCCTTCATTCATTTATCCATCACCAACACTGTTCCTTCATCCTTTCATTCCTTTATCCATCAGCAACACTGTTCCTTCATCCCTTCATTCCTTTATCCATCACCAACACTGTTCCTTCATCCCTTCATTCCTTTATCCATCAGCAACACTGTTCATTCATCCATTCATTCCTTTATCCAACACTGTTCCTTCATCTGTTCATTCCTTTATCCATCACTAACGCTGCTCCTTCATCCCTTCATTCCTTTATCCATACACCAACACTGTTCATTCATCCTTTCTTTTCTTTATCCAACACTGTTCCTTCATCCGTTCATTCCTTTATCCGTCACAAACACTGTTCCTTCATCCTTTCATTCCTTTATCCAACACTGTTCCTTCATCCATCCATTCCTTTATCCATCACCAACACTGTTCTTTCATTCCTTCATTTCTTTATCCAACACTGTTCCTTCATCCGTTCATTCATTTATCCATCCTTTATCCGTCACCAACACTTTTCCTTCATCCATCCATTCCTTTATCCATCACCAACACTGTATCTTCATCTGTTCATTCCTTTATCCATCACATTGTTCCTTCAGTAGTATGGTGTGATAAGCCTCGGTTGTGAGGTGAGTGGGTGATCTGGGTGAGTCTGGTGTGATTTAGCGTGTGTTCACACTCGGTGGATTCAGTGTTTCAGTATTACTGGTTCAGTGACTGAGTCGAGAAAATGCACCAACATTACACAGATCTGAACATGAAGACGTGCAGCGTGGCGCTGAGCTGCGTGTGGAGAGAGTGGAGGTGGTTTTGCACATCACACACTTTCACAGGTGCGCTGTGGTGTGTTCTGTTTGCACACAACATGAAAGCGTTTACCTGCAGACGAGCTGCAGAGGAGTAAAACAGCACCATAGCAACATCTATGGGGGCTACCGCTGTGCATGGGGGCTACCGCTGTGCATGGGGGCTACCGCTGTGCATGGGGGCTTCTGCTGTGCATGGGGGCTACCGTTGTGCATGGGGGCTACCGTTGTGCATGGGGGCTACCGCTGTGCATGGGGGCTACCGCTGTGCATGGGGGCTACCGCTGTGCATGGGGGCTGCTGCTGTGCATGGGGGCTGCTGCTGTGTACTGCACTTTATTAGAAACACCCACCTTGTACTTTCACTAACTGGCCACTTTATTAGAAACACCTATATAGTACCTCCTCTGTGTAGGTGTACAGCTGCTGCTGCAGAGTTTATCCGGAGTGCTGTACGTCAGGAGATCATGGACGTGATCTGCAGTCCAGAATGAGGTTCTGTTGGAGTGTTTGGTTTAGGACAGGTGCAGAGGGGTTAATATTAGCCCTTGGACGGGTGTGTTTATTTATGAGCAGGAGGACACAGGGACAGTTGTGTTAGTGCATGTGCTCCCCTCCTCCGACACATGCTCCAAACAGATGAGACTAAAAATAGAGGAGCGAGAGAGAAAGGAGGAGAAGAGAGAGACGGACTCCGAGAGCAGCAGGACAAGTGGTTCTGCGTGCGGCTGTTGCGTGTCGGACCGTTTCAGGACGGTTCTTTACTGGGAATGTGGTGTTGGGGGGACGGATTTGCCGGGGTCTGCTGGAATCTGCTGATCCTCTGTGACGCGGTTTCTCTGGAAATCAGTGTACATACAGCTAATCCACTTCTCCTACACACAGCGCTCCGAGACAACCGGGACGAGTGTGTGCTCACTTTTCCTCTCACAGCATTCCGTAAGCGCGTGGAAGCGGGAGACTGCTGGAGAAAGTGGATCTGTTCCTGTTCTTGCTTAATGTGTTTATATACAGGGAGGGAGGAGAGAAAGAGAGAGCACGAAGAGAATATAAAATATAAAAAAGAGAATTAGAATAGAGAATAATAAAGAAAAAAGTAAGAAGATGAAGAGAGAAAAGAAAGTAAGTAAAATAAAAAGAACAGTGAGTGAAAGAGAAAAAGAAGGGAGTGAAGGAGAGAAAGAAAGAAGGGAGTAAAGGAGAGAAAGAAAGAAGGGAGTAAAGGAGAGAAAGAAAGAAGGGAGTGGAGGAGAGAAAGAAAGAAGGGAGTGAAGGAGAGAACGGGAGAAGGGAGTGGAGGAGAGAAAGAAAGAAGGGAGTGGAGGAGAGAAAGAAAGAAGGGAGTAAAGGAGAGAAAGAAGAAGGGAGTGAAAGAGAGAGAAAGAAGGAAGTGAAGGAGAGAAAGAAGAGAGTGAAAGAAAGAAAGAGAAAGAAGGGAGTGAAGGAAAGAAAGAAGGGAGTGAAAGAAAAAAAAGAAGGGAGTGGAGAAGAGAATGAAAGAAGGGAGTGAAAGAAAGAAGGGAGTGAAGGAAAGAAGGAAGGGAATGAATGAGAGAAAGAAGGAGGGAGTGAATGAGAGAAAGAAGAAAGGAATGAAGGAGAGAAAGAAGGGAGTGAAAGAAAGAAAGAAAGAAGGGAGTGAAGGAAAGAAAGAAGGGAGTGAAGGAAAGAAAGAAGGGAGTAAAGGAGAGAACGAAGGGAGTGAAGGAGAGAAGGAAAGAAAGAAGGGAGTGAAGGAGAGAAAGAAGGAAGTGAAGGAGATAAAGAAAGAAGAGAGTGGAAGAGAAGGAAAGAAAGAAGAGAGTGAAGGAGAGAGAAAGAAGGAAGTGAGTGAAGGAGAGAACGGAAGAAGGGAGTGGAGGAGAGAACGAAATAAGGGAGTGGAGGAGAGAACGGAAGAAGGGAGTAGAGGAGAGAACGAAAGAAGGGAGTGAAGGAGAGAGAAAGGAGTGAAAGATGGAGACATTAGGAAGTGGAAGAGAAGAAGAGAGTAAAGGAGAGAAAGAAAGAAGGGAGTAAAGGAGAGAAAGAAGAAGGGAGTGGAAGAGAGAGGAGGGGGTCCCTGTTGGAGGAGAGCCTGCTGTCTATGGGAGGGAGTAGCTGTGCAGGAGAACGTGTTCCTGATGAAGGACCCTGGAGCCGCTCTACTCGTCTACTCATCTGTCCTTCCGCCCAGAACAGCTGGAGCGGTCAAACCACCTTGGTGAATTAAAGAGGAGCGGGAGATACGACAGGCATGGTATATATAGAGCTGGAGAGAGGGAGGGAGGGAAGAGGGAGGAATGCAGCAGTGTGAGTAAGAGCAGCAGCTGCAGGAAGAGGGAACAGTGTGTGGGTGTGGGTGGGGGTGTGGGTGGGTGTGTGTGCTGGGTGAACTATGCTCAGTCAGAGTGCACAGTAAAGTATGCTAATGTGCTCCACGCCAGAACCACCAGCAGAGGAATCTCAGAGCTGCTGTTTCAGCTTCATCACCTCCACTCATTAAGCTCCAGACCATCCACTTGGGAAAAGATGGAGAACGAAAGAGTGAGGGAGGAGTTTCCAAAACTGGAGAACCAAATCTGATTAAAAGCTACAGAAATTGGTCCTCCTCACAACCACCTGGAAGACCTGGGGTAGTTTCATCTCGGAGAGAGGGGAGAACGTCGAGCCCCATTCCTGCTTCAGGTCGGACATCATCTAGAGGGCTTTCTGTCCATCCGTCCATTGTGAGAAGAAGACACGCAGCGCTATGGAGGTCTGAAAGGAGGTGTAGCTGTTCCACATACCACATTGGTGTCAGAAGTGGGATAGTGCCCCCAGCAGTCTGGAGGGAAATGGTGCTACCACAAACTCAAAGGTAACAGCTTTACTTTGGGGGCTGATGCCACCAGCTGGAAGGAGTTCCACCGCACACTGGGGGGGACAGTGCACCGCTCAGTCTCTCTGCTCCAGACCCCCAAGGGAGAGAGAACATGACCCAGAGGAAGGACAGGGTTCCATTCTGAAACATGACTTTCCCTGTGTGCCCCAGGGACTCTGCTCAGACTGTGTGAGGTTCCCAGGATGGCTGACAATGGAAAGGGAGGCAATCAATCAGTCACCTTAATTTTGACTTGACAAACAATTTTAAACATAGATAACTCAAAATTTAAAAACAGATAACTCAAAATTTTTAATATAAAATTTTAAATTAAAAAAACTAACAATTGTTAATCAAATAGAAAAAATGTTTAAAACTAATTTAAACATAGATAACTCAAAATTGAAAAACAAAAAACTAAAAATGTAAACACAAGTAACTCAAAAATTAAAACAAATAACTAAAAATTTAAAAACAAATCACTCCAAATTCTAAAACATTTCAAAAATTTTGTTTAAAAAAATAATTCTAACATTTTTAACTATTAGCTTGTTCTCTGAGGGATGCAGGAAGCCTGGTGGAAGCCCTGTGTTTCTGTGTCTTCTACACTTTGAACTGAAATGAAAGATGAAGAATGAACATAAACAGAAGTAGATGTAAAGGGTCAGTGCCATGCTGGTCCAGCTGTCCTCCCTCCTTTAGAGTCTGGTGTGGCTGTTTGTGCATGCAGATGGTTCTGTAGTTTAAACCGGAGGGAGAACTCTCTCTCCCAGAACGCCTCACTATGGGTGACATCATCTCAAAAGAGGAATCTTTATCTGGAAGTTTTAGTGTTCCAGGTCACGTTAGTTGGTCCACGCAATTAACTTGAACTAAGCTCATTCTAAATTCTAATTTTAAATTTTAATTCTAATTCTAAATTCTAATTCTATAATAAGAGCAGTACTGTTAGTCCGGGACATAACAAACAGACAAACATGTCTATGTAACGTACAGAATACATGCCAGGAATTATCACTGTTATTTCTTCTGTTATCAATTATTTTTTCTTATTATTATTATTAATATTTATAAATAGTTATTATAATTAATACTACTAATATTAATTCAGGAAATAACAATAATTTAAAAATCAGTATGTTAAGTAATAGAAATAATATTTATTATTATTATTGTTATTGTTATTGTTGTATTGAGATGACTCTGTTTCTATTTCTTGTTTTTTTATTATTTTTAACATTTTATTTATTTTTTTATTTTTTTATTACTAGATTACAAATAATCATGACCGGAGAGAGAGGGAGAGAGAGGGAGAGAGGGAGGGATGGGAGAGAGAGGGGAGAGAGAGGGAGGGATGGGAGAGAGAGAGAGGGAGAGAGAGGGAGAGAGGGAGGGAGGGATGGGAGAGAGGGGGAGAGAGAGAGAGACGGAGAGGGAGAGAGAGGGATGAGAGAGAGAGAGAGAGAGGGAGAGAGGGAGGGAGAGAGGGAGAGAGGGAGGGAGGGATGGAAGAGAGAGAGAGAGAGAGGGAGGGAGAGGGAGAGGGAGGTTTAAATACTGATGGAAAGTCTACACAGCGTCGTGCGCAGTTTGCGGTACCTCCGTGTTCCTGAGTAAGAGTGAATGGGTGGTTTGAGTTATGGGTCTCCTCTGTGAGTGAGGTTACAGTCAGCATCCTGAAGCCTGTGTTTCATTCAGCCCCGTCTTCCCGTTAAAGCAGGGCCTAATCATCCGCTGCTGGACTAATTACTCCGCGGTTCTCTCCCTGTTTTCGTTCCAGATCAGTTCTCAGTCTGATCGCCGCTATCCATCATCACAGCTTCTTTCGCTGAATGTTGTTCTTTCCAGCAGCACACGAAGAAGAACCCCGCTCAGCGGCTCATGGGATTGTTTTGGTTATCTAAATGATAAGCGCAGGTCTGAAGCCATGCCATCAGATCCAGTCTCATAAAGGATGAATAAAAACACAGAGAGAATGAAAGGAAGAGCACGCTTAATCTTACCGATAAACCACACGACCTGCAACTACAACCGCACACATACGAGCTGTAGCTCTGCTCCTTCCCACTGAGGGATCCAGGGTGATCATATCCTGCTCCTCCAGAAGAGGTATCCATCTCTCCATGTGAAGAGACTGATGTAGATGTTTGCATGGCTGTTAGCCAGACACTGACCTTGAGCTGTCAGGGATACGGATAACACAGGCTGTGGATGTTAGGGTAGTAGAAACAGCGGTGTGGTGTGAAGGCAGTGATTAGGACCAATTACAGACAAGGGGAGGTCCCAGAATAGACGAGGTGGTGATTAGGACCAATCACAGTCAGTGGGAGGTTTCAGAACAAACAAGGTCCCGGTTAGGGCCAATCAGACTCAGGGGGAGGTCTCAGAATAAACAAGGTCCCGGTTAGGGCCAATCAGAGTCAGGAGAAGGATTAGAACAAACAACGTACCGGTTAGGGCCAATCAGAGTCAGGAGGAGGCCTCAGAACAAACCAGGTCCCGGTTAGGACCAATCAGAGCCAGGGAGAGGTCTCAGAACAAACAACGTACCCGTTAGGGCCAATCAGAGCCAGGGAGAGGTCTCAGAACAAACAAGGTCCCGGTTAGTACCAATCAGAGCCAGGGAGAGGTCTCAGAACAAACAAGGTCCCGGTTAGGACCAATCAGAGCCAGGGAGAGGTCTCAGAACAAACAAGGTCCCGGTTAGGGCCAATCAGAGCCAGGGAGAGGTCTCAGAACAAACAAGGTCCCGGTTAGGGCCAATCAGAGCCAGGAGAAGGATTAGAACAAACAACGTCCCGGTTAGGGCCAATCAGAGTCAGGAGGAGGTCTCAGAACAAACAATGTCCCGGTTAGGGCCAATCAGAGTCAGGAGGAGGTCTCAGAACAAACAAGGTCCCGGTTAGGGCCAATCAGAGTCAGGAAGAGGTCTCAGAACAAACAATGTCCCGGTTAGGGCCAATCAGAGCCAGTAGGAGGTTTTAGAACAAACAAGGTCCTGGTTAGGGCCAATCAGAGTCAGGAGGAGGTCTCAGAACAAACAAGGTCCCGGTTAGGGTCAATCAGAGTCAGGAGGAGGTCTCAGAACAAACAAGGTCCCGGTTAGGGCCAATCAGAGTCAGGAGGAGATCTCAAAACAAACAAGGTACCGGTTAGAGCCAATGACAGTCAGGGGGAGGTCTCAGAACAAACAAGGTCCCGGTTAGGGCCAATCAGAGTCAGGAGGAGGTCTCAGAACAAACAAGGTCCCGGTTAGGGCCAATCAGAGTCAGGAGGAGGTCTCAGAACAAACAATGTCCCGGTTAGGGCCAATCAGAGTCAGGAGGAGGTCTCAGAACAAACAAGGTCCCGGTTAGGGCCAATCAGAGCCAGGAGGAGGTCTCAGAACAAACAAGGTCCCGGTTAGGGCCAATCAGAGTCAGGAGGAGGTCTCAGAACAAGGTCCCGGTTAGGGCCAATCAGAGTCAGGAGGAGGTCTCAGAACAAACAATGTCCCGGTTAGAGCCAATGACAGTCAGGGGGACATCTCAGAACAAACAAGACGGTGATTAGGACCAATCACAGTCAGGGGGGGGTCTCAGAACAAACAAGGTCCCGGTTAGAGCCAATCAAAGTCAGGGGGAGGTCTCAGAACAAACAATGTCCCGGTTAGAGCCAATGACAGTCAGGAGGAGGTCTCAGAACAAACAATGTCCCGGTTAGAGCCAATGACAGTCAGGGGGAGGTCTCAGAATAAACAAGGTCCCGGTTAGGGCCAATCAGAGCCAGGGAGAGGTCTCAGAACAAATAATGTCCCGGTTAGAGCCAATCACAGTCAGGGGAAGGTCTCAGAACAAACAAGGTCCCGGTTAGGGCCAATCAGAGTCAGGAGGAGGTCTCAGAACAAACAAGGTCCCGGTTAGGACCAATCACAGTCAGGGAGAGGTCTCAGAACAAACATTGTTCCGGTTAGAGCCAATCAGAGCCAGGGGGAGGTCTCAGAACAAACATTGTTCCGGTTAGAGCCAATCAGAGCCAGGGGGAGGTCTCAGAACAAACAAGGTCCCGGTTAGGGACGTGTCAGGGCACAATCTCTGAATAAACAAGCTAGCGATTAGGGCCAATCACATTAAGGGGGAGGTCTCTGAATAAACGAGGTAATGACTAGAGCCAATCAGAGCCAGGGGGAGGTCTCAAAACAAACCTGGAGGTGATTAGGACCAATCAGAGTCATGAAGAGGACCCCGAACAAACACGGTGGTGATTAGGGCCAATGTCAGTTGGGACAGTTCTCAGAAGGAACGAGGTGGAGATCAGGGGTTCTGTTTTGGCGGCGGGGCTCAAACCGGTGCGGGCTGTTTCAGCCGAAAAGACGCCGCGTTGCTTTGAAGTTTACCGCCGGCTGGAGTCTGCCGCCGTGGAGCACACTGTCCCGAGTCCAGCGAGAGGTCCATGCATGGCTGCTGTAAGTAGGTCAGGATAAAAACTGTCTCCGAGTCTTTTCCATACGGCCAGTGATGTAATGGTGACCTACAAAAACGGAAAAGTAGTCCAGATGGATCTCGGGGCTCCGTAAAAACACCCACAGATGTTTTAGGGGTCAGTGGAGAATCGGGACCCTCAAAACACCTCCCCTACCACCTTTATCGTTACCTTTGTGTGTCTCTTCATTCAGTGGCCCTGCTAGAGCGGGACGGGGGACTGCGGCTCCCTGCTAATCTCCCCTCCGAGAGACAAACTGATAATACCATCAGCATGTGAATCTAATCAGGATCCACGGTAGCCAGAAGAAGTCCAGATGAAGAACTGTCCACAAGTGTCCATACAGTCCCAAACTTGGCTAGGTCTCCCGTTGCTTAGCGTATAGTGTCTCCATAGTAACCAATGTCAAATTCGGATGGGAGGTCCTGGAGAACACCAACGATACCACGGGTGGGCTAGA
>JAMWET010003672.1:117500-152500 GCA_024036415.1 Prochilodus magdalenae | reverse complement strand
TTGTATATGAAACAGGGGACGCATTCCTGAACGCTGATGTAAGAAACAGCTCCCTTAACCTGCATCAAATGCAGCGAGGCGGCATCATGCCCGCTCCATCTCTACTGTGCCGCATAGTTCCACAGGTACTGGCCAAACCCCCAAACACAGCACCGAGACTTGCTTGGAGTCTACAAGTTAGCCCCTTTATTTATACCACTGTAGCTACGCCGCTAAAGTAGCTAACAGCTCACGCAAGCTTGTACCCACCAGTTAGCATGATGCTAACCGCATGCCGCATTCCAGACAGCGAAAAGCAGATGTCTGAATCTCTCCACATTTGGTCCACTCTCATGCTAACTGGTTGGGAATGAGCTTCCGGTGTTCTACAGTAACATTCCCAAAGCACCAGTTCTAAAACTACACTCATCCTCAAAAGATCAGCTGAAGGTGTGGGATTGGGAATGCTGTTGGGAAGGAGGATAAAGGTGACCAGGATCAATAACTGATGATAAATTTAGACTGATATGATCAATATTTATTGAGCTACACATACAGAAGTCTGTCTCTCAGTATGGCGTCGGGCCGCCGTGTTTGCTAACCCAACACGCCAGACGTCTCGGTATGGAGCTGTAGAGGTTCCTGATGGAGTCCTGTGATGATCCATCCCATGCAGCTTGAACATCCTCACACAGTTCCTGCAGATGGTGCGGTAGGGGTGGAGGTGGAGGGACACCAGGTCTTCTGGACGTGTGACAACAAACCGTTCATCTTGGTGCTGAACACGGTGCCTCCACACACGGATTCGTTGGGCGTCTCCACCAAGACTAAAGCGGGACTCGTCACTGAAGATGACCCGCTGCCATTCTGAGTCCCTCCATGACAGTCTGGTACGACTCCACTGCAGTCTTTGGTGATGGTGACGTGGTGTTAAGGACCGTCGTGGTAACGGTCTGTGTGCATGTAGTCCTGCGTGGTGCGGCCGCCTCCTGCACTAACAGGTTGACTTATGGAGGACTCCACTGCTGCTGAATGTGCTGCTACACAAGCAGCCCGCGAGGTGTTCAGCCACCTCTAGACAAGGAGCATGTGCCTCCATTGGGGTGGACATTCTTACAGTCTTGGCTGTGTCAGGTAGCACTGATGCCGTGATCCTCCCTGATAGACTGGTGCCCTGTCCTGGGTGCCCACGCCCCCAAATCCACCCAGCAGCTTAGAATGAAATTATCTCCACTCTTATCTCCACGCCAAAAACGATTCCACAGACTATCCGGAAAGGTCTTGTGACTGGCGGAACGGTTCAGTGCCGTTTCTGGGAACACAGATTAAAATAATTAGCATATTTACACAATGCTAAAACACTCAGATGGTCAGTCAGATCAACAAACAAACAGATGGACACCAGACCCAAGAACCTGCTTGATCAGCTATGTGTGCTACTCTTTACTTGGTGGTTAGCCTGTGATTAGTAGTTAGCTTAGCTTTCTTTGGTGATTGGTTTTCACTTGGTGATTAGCTTCTGCTGGATGATTGGCTCTGTGTTTAGCTTTCAGTTGGTGGTTAGCCTTCGGTTAGTGATTAGCTTCTGCTTGATGATTGGCTCGGTGTTTAGCTTTCAGTTGGTGGTTAGCCTTCGGTTAGTGATTAGCTTCTGCTTGGTGGTTAGCTGTAGCTTTCACCTGATGATTAGCTTTCACTTGGTGATTAGCTTTTGCTTGATGATTGGCCCGGTGTTTAGCTTTTAGTTGGTCGTTAGCCTTCGGTTAGTGATTAGCTTCTGTTTGGTGGTTAGCTGTTGCTTTCACCTGGTGATTAGCTTTCAATTGGTGATTAGCTCTTCTTTGTGTTTAGCTTTCACTAGGTGATTAGCTTCTGCTTGATGATTGGCTCGGTGTTTAGCTTTTACTTGGTGGTTAGCCTTCGGTTAGTGATTAGCTTCTGCTCTGTGGTTAGCTGTTGCTTTCACCTGGTGATTAGCTTTCATTTGGTGATTAGCTTCTGCTTGATGATTGGCTCGGTGTTTAGCTTTCAGTTGGTCGTTAGCCTTCGGTTAGTGATTGGCTTCTGCTGGGTGGTTAGCTGTAGCTTTCACCTGGTGATTAGCCTTTGGTTAGTGATTAGCTTCTGCTTGGTGGTTAGCTTTTAAGTCGTTTTTCCTTTACAAAGCTGTGTGGGCAGGCCATATCTGCTCAGCCTTGTGACACAAGCTTTACCTAAGATCAGCACATACTTTTTTTGGAACATCAGAACATTATTCTTTGTTGAATTCCTTGTTTATTTGGGTATTTATATTTTTAGAAGTTTTATTCCACTTGCTCTTATTTGCTTTTGTTGCTGTAAAGCTTTATTTAAATGTACCTAGATGGTTCTATATGAATACAGCAAATATTATTATTATTATTATTATTATTATTATTATTATTATTATTATTAACATTTTTTATGCTGTATAATACCTCAAAGCACTTTTTCCTTTGATGCTTCATTTGACAATTTACCCAGAACACATCTATTTTTAATAAAGTACAGATTGTATATGGATACAGCTCCTCAGACTCGGGACACGTTTAACGTCCATGGCTTTGTTGTTCTATGTAAGCTGTCTCTGGCATCTTATATTTCCTATGGGTTTCTGGTGATTGTCTGCGAAGCTCCGTAGAAAGTGTGGATCAGGTGATTCCTGATGGTGATATAAGCTGTGGTGAAAGTTTGGTTCTTCATATTTAATGCTGTAATGAAAGCAGTGAACTGAGAAATGGGCTGATACGCCTGGAGGAATCCTTCTGAGAACTTTGCCCACAAACGCTGGGTGTATATGTGTGTAGTACAGAGCGTGCGTGTATATGCAGGCCTCTGGAGAGAACTCATCCGTGTGTTTAGTCATTTTAATCATAAACACATTCCCTCTGTTTGCCATGCCATTCATAATGACGCACTCTGTTGTTTTCAGTGGCCGAAATGAAACTCATATGTTTCTGAGGGCCTTTGTGTTCGTGCAGCTGTACGTTCAGCAGACCTCCAGAAATTCAGCCGATGGTTCCAGCTCTGTGAATGGGAATTATTGCAGTGTCATTAGCTGCTATAGTTAGATAAGTGTTCTATTGGAGGTCCTCTGTGCAGCTGTGTGTAGTTTATATCTGTATGTATGTTTACTCTGTAAATCAGCGCTGTAATGCTTTCTTATCAGATGTTTAGATTTCGGTGTCGTCTGTGTTTAAAAGCACAGGAGAAAGATAAATACTTCTCCCCAATATTCCCCCCATTTATTTATATCCAGTTTCACCTGCAGATTTTTTAGTTTTTAGATTTTTTTTTTTTTTTTATTCAGTATTTTCCATTTAATAATTAAAAAATTTTATCTGGTCCAATTTCAACCATCAGATTTTTTCTTTCTTTATTTTTTTCCCAAACCTCCCCCTCTTTAGTCAAGCCAAATTTCACCTGTAAAAATGGGTAATTCTTTCTTTTTTAAACCACATTCTCTCCCTAAGTTATACAATTTCAGCCATTCGATTTTTTCCTTGTTTAATTTTTTAAAATTTTACTTTTTAATTTTTAATGTCCAGTTTCACCTCCTAGATTCTGTAAATGTCCCTCTTCAGTTCTTTTATTTTTATTTTTTTTACCCTACTTGGTATTTGATCCATTTTTAACCCTTAATTTTTCTATTCATTTTTACATTTTCTATACTTTTTTTTAATAAATAATAATAATTAGTATAAAGTCAGGGTTTAGAGTTTAAATCTGAATCCTGTTATATTTAATCTCTTTTTTATTTCTAGCCCATTTCCCCGGTCTGCTATGCAGTTTTACATGACATTTTGCCCTTCTGTGATTGTCCTGTGATTCCTTCTCAGTTTCCCCCGTTTTGGCCATGTCTGGTTCCACTTATTAGATTTTATAATTTTCCATTTTTATTTCTTTGGGGTTTTTTTGCCCTGTTTTACTCATACTTAAGTTGACTACTTTGAAGCATTCACGTTGTGTCCTACTTTATGTTTACTTTTTGTTTCTTTTCTTTTTTCATTTTTTTTTTTTGTGTTTTTACAAAAATTCTCAAATTTTCTCATTAAGTTTCACCTATAAAATTTTGGGATTTTTTCCTATTCATTTTTTTTTTTACCATTTTACTCCAAATTGTCTATTTTCTGGTGTCATCTGTGTCCAATGTTCTTTTCTTTTTCTCTTTTGTGTTTTTATTGAATCTCCATAATTTATTAATGTCAAGTTTCACCTGTTAAATTGAATTTATTTGATTATTTCTTTTTTACCCCCACATTCTTTCCACATGATCTCCAATTTCAACCATTAAAATTTGTCTTTCTTATTTTGTTTTATCCAGCTTGTCATATTTATCTCCATATCCTCTTTTTTATGTTTAACCAATGTTTTCAAATAAATTGAAACTGTGTGGTAAAATCTAATAGGAATTTCATCTTCAACATTGAAGCCTGGCACTGTGGGTGAGATTAAGGAAAATTCAGCTAATAAATAACTATATCATAAATAAAAGAAGATTATGATGGTAAACTATAATAACGCAATTCTCTTTCATTACTTAAAGAATTTGCACTGATGTTGATGAGGTTGCTATATGAACTATATAAAGCAGCGAAGAAACTTATCAAAGCAAATAGCATGCCCTGAATTAGCACTGTAACACGGCTAAATGAGTAGACCGAGCACCGAGTTGCCCCGGCGGTGCCCAGGTTATCTGGTAACGGAGTTACTTATGGCCTCTTAGTGTGGAGTAGTTCTGAAATAAACAATCAAAAGAGTCACCAGATATCCATCAGGTGCCGATACATCTGGACACGAACCTATTTTGCGGACAGATTAGCAGATTAGCATTTCAGCCTGCGCTGTTTCAGTCAGCTGTTTCTCTCTAACAGGCTCCATGTTTCTGAAAGGAGCCTCACAGAAGGTCAGTTGAGCTTTGGCCTCGTGCTTCACCTCTCTGTGATTCCCCCAGGAGAGGAAATTCAATTACGGCAGTAAAATCTGCCACGACGTGTGTGCAATCAGATGTAATGCTCTCTTCTGTAGTGCAGCGGCGAGGCCACCGAGACTTCATGACATGCAGATGTTGCGGCTGTGTAAAACTTTCAGAAATCAACGTGAAGTTATTTCAGTTCGTAATACAGCTGCAGTCAGTTTGCATATTGATTCCATTTTTGGCCTTTAGATTTCCTTATGTTATGTAGACCATGCAGGCTAGAAGAGCTAGCAGGAATCATTCTCTGTTGTCTATACGGAGCATTCAACTGGCAGTGGTGGACAGAGTGCACAATCGATGTACCCGAGTTGAAGTAGAAACTCCCTGAGTATAATACTCCTCCAGTGTGTCTGTCAGCTCTTACTTTAGACCTCCACTGGAGTACCAGTACTAAAGTATGTACTATCAGATGTACTTAAGTATGGAGAGTAACAGTACTAAAGTATGTACCTTCAGATGTACTTAAGTATGGAGAGTAGCAGTACTAAAGTATGTACTATCAGATGTACTTAAGTATGGAGAGTAACAGTACTAAAGTATGTACCTTCAGATGTACTTAAGTATGGAGAGTAGCAGTACTAAAGTATGTACCTTCAGATGTACCTAAGTATGGAGAGTACCAGTACTAAAGTATGTACCTTCAGATGTACTTAGGTATGGAGAGTAACAGTACTAAAGTATGTACCTTCAGATGTGCTTAAGTATGGAGAGTAACAGTACTAAAGTATGTACCTTCAGATGTGCTTAAGTATGGAGAGTAACAGTACTAAAGTATTTACCTTCAGATGTACTTAAGTATGGAGAGTAACAGTACTAAAGTATGTACCTTCAGATGTGCTTAAGTATGGAGAGTAACAGTACTAAAGTATGTACCTTCAGATGTACTTAAGTATGGAGATTACCAGTACTAAAGTATGTACCCTCAGATGTACCTAAGTATGGAGATTACCAGTACTAAAGTATGTACCCTCAGATGTACCTAAGTATGGAGAGTAACAGTACTAAAGTATGTACCTTCAGATGTACTTAAGTATGGAGATTACCAGTACTAAAGTATGTACCTTCAGATGTACTTAAGTATGGAGAGTAACAGCACTAAAGTATGTACCTTCAGATGTACTTAAGTATGGAGAGTAACAGTACTAAAGTATTTACCTTCAGATGTACTTAAGTATGGAGAGTAACAGTACTAAAGTATGTACCTTCAGATGTACTGAAGTATGGAGAGTAACAGTACTAAAGTATGTACCTTCAGATGTACTGAAGTATGGAGAATAACAGTACTAAAGTATGTACTTTCAGATGTACTGAAGTATGGAGAGTAACAGTACTAAAGTATTTACCTTCAGATGTACTTAAGTATGGAGAGTAACAGTACTAAAGTATGTACCTTCAGATGTACTGAAGTATGTAGAGTAACAGTACTAAAGTATGTACCTTCAGATGTACTTAAGTATGGAGAGTAACAGTACTAAAGTATGTACCTTCAGATGTACTTAAGTATGGAGAGTACCAGTACTAAAGTATGTACCTTCAGATGTACTGAAGTATGGAGAGTAACAGGAGCATGGTTTATTACGGCTCTAATGTTCTATTATCATTTCTGGAACAGGACTCTTCATCAGCTCAGTGTAGGTGAGGAGACTCTAGTGTCTCTCAGTCCACCAGTCTTTAATAGAAACTCATTCATTAGTCTGACACTGACGTCTATTATTAGACTTTGAAATGTAGTGTAGTTAAAAAGTGAGATATTTGACATTAAAAAAGTGGAGTAAAAACTAAGATATTAGACTTTTTTAATTTAGTGTAGTAAAAAAGTGAGATATTTGAAATTTAAATAAATTGGAGTAAATAGTAAGATTAGATTTTGAAATTTAAAGTAGTAAAAGGTGAGATGTTTGTAATGGAGTAAAAACTGAGATATTAGACTTTTTTTAAATGTAGTGTAGTAAAAGGTGAGATATTAGATTTTGAAATGTAGTGGCGTGAAAAGTGAAATTATACACTTTGAAATTTTGTGGAATTAAATTAAGATATCAGATTTTAAAATGTGATGGAGTTAAAGTAAAAAGTTGTCCAAAATGGGAACACTTCAGTAGAGATACACACACAAAAAAAAAAACTTCATCACTGTCCACCACTGTCTACTGTGTAGCGCAATTAGGGAAATTAGTTCAAACTGCCTTTCCATAGTAAACAGAGTACTGAAAACTACAAAGAAAGCATTGATTGAAGAGGACACTTGGTTTGAGTGACCAGTGTTGTGCACTATGGAGAAAGCATGAAACCTCGTACTACATGCTAAATTGCTAATTGCTAATTACTCATAACCAGAGTATGTGGTAGCACCTTATTTAAAGGCTATATCCATATGAATCATATGAACGACCGCATGACCATAAAGTAGAGCTTTTATTACCAGCCGGCGCTATTTATTACAGGGTGTCACCAGATGTTTTGAGCAGAAACACGGATATACGTGAAGCTAAGATGGGAGAGTAAGTAAAGTTTTGTGTTTCAGTTTTTTGTGATAACATATATAACAATTATTTCCTCATAAAAATCATCACTTAACTTTTAGGCCATCAAAGCCTCCATACAGCTGATATACAGTGCTCATAAGAAGACATCTGCTAGTCATATCATCTGAAATTGCTACACAGTTTTACAAACCCAACCAAATCACTGACACAATGTAATTCAAAGTGTATATTGTATATACAGTGACATGCGAAAGTTTGGGCACGCCTGGTGTGTGTAAATTTAACCTTATAATATACTATAAATATCTAATCAAGTAAAAGATGGAAGACACAGAGGAAAAGGAAGATAGGCCCAAAGCTAATGTTTGGGCCCGCTGCATGGTCAACACGAGCCCTGTGAAAAGAATCACACCATGTATTTTGCAGCAGCTAACAGTCTTTCGGTTCTTGTTTGACGGATTTGCATCCATCCTTCTTCAGCAAGGCTTCTAGTTCTGTGGGATTGTTGGTCCCTCTTGTAGGACCTGGCCTTTTGGTCTGCTCTGTAATTGAATCTTCACTATATCAGTTTAGACGTGAAGAAACACGTGTCACGTCAATCTTTTAATAATCAATCTTTTAATAGAAGGTCATTAATTAGTCATTAAAACACACTGATATCTAATCAAATCATTATAAGCACAGAGCACTAAAGGAGAATAGGTTCCATTAGCTAGAACCAAGCTCTGTTTAATGGGTCTAACAGAGCTCTAAAACACATTACACTTACTGAGTTGCCATACACCAACACGCTACTTACAGTACACTAACAAATTACACCTCCTGGGTTACTATACACCAACACACTACTTACAGCACACTAACACACTACACTTACTGAGTTACTGTACACCAACACGCTACTTACAGCACACTAACGCATTACACTTACTGAGTTACTGAACACCAACACACTACTTACAGTACATTAACGTATTACACTTACTGAGTTACTGTACACCTACACACTACTTACAGCACACTAACACATTACACTTACTGAGTTACTGTACACCAACACGCTACTTACAGCACACTAACACATTACACTACTGATTTAAGTTCATGTACACACCAACACACTACGCTTACAGTATCACTAACTACATTAACACTCAACACTTACTGAGTTACTGTACACCAACACAATACTTCAAGTACATTAACACACTACGCTTACTGAGTTACTGTACACCAACACGCTACTTACAGCACACTAACACATTACACTTACTGAGTTACTGTACACCAACACGCTACTTACAGTACACTAACACATTACACTTACTGAGTTACTGTACACCAACACGCTACTTACAGCACACTAACACATTACACTTACTGAGTTACTGTACACCAGCACACTACTTACAGCACACTAACACATTACACTTACTGAGTTACTGTACACCAACACACTACTTACAGCACACTAACACATTACACTTACTGAGTTACTGTACACCAACACACTACTTACAGTACACTAACGCATTACACTTACTGAGTTACTGTACACCAACACACTACCTACAGTACACTAACACATTACACTTACTGAGTTACTGTACACCATACACTACTTACAGCACACTAACACATTACACTTACTGAGTTACTGTACACCAACACACTACTTACAGCACACTAACGCATTACACTTACTGAGTTACTGTACACCAACACACTACTTACAGCACACTAACGCATTACACTTACTGAGTTACTGTACACCAACACGCTACTTACAGCACACTAACGCATTACACTTACTGAGTTACCGTACACCAACACACTACTTACAGCACACTAACACATTACACTTACTGAGTTACTGTACACCAACACACTACTTACAGTACACTAACGCATTACACTTACTGAGTTACTGTACACCAACACACTACTTACAGCACACTAACACATTACACTAACCGAGTTACTGTACACCCAACACACTACTTACAGTACACTAACACATTACACTTACCGAGTTACTTAACACCAACACACTACTTACAGTAGACTAACACATTACACTTACTGAGTTACTGTACACCCAACACACTACTTACAGTAGACTAACACATTACACTTACTGAGTTACTGTACACCAACACACTACTTACAGTACACTAACACATTACACTTACTGAGTTACTGTACACCAACACACTACTTACAGCACACTAACACATTACACTTACTGAGTTACTGTACACCAACACGCTACTTACAGCACACTAACATTACACTTACTGAGTTACTGTACACCAACACGCTACTTACAGCACACTAACGCATTACACTTACTGAGTTACTGTACACCAACACACTACTTACAGCACACTAACGCATTACACTTACTGAGTTACTGTACACCAACACGCTACTTACAGCACACTAACACATTACACTTACTGAGTTACTGCACACCAACACACTACTTACAGCACACTAACACATTACACTTACTGAGTTACTGCACACCAGCACACTACATACAGTACACTAACACATTACACTTACTGAGATACTGTACACCAACACACTACTTACAGCACACTAACACATTACACTTACTGAGTTACTGTACACCAACACGCTACTTACAGCACACTAACGCATTACACTTACTGAGTTACTGTACACCAACACACTACTTACAGTACACTAACACATTACACTTACTGAGTTACTGTACACCAACACGCTACTTACAGCACACTAACACATTACACTTACTGAGTTACTGTACACCGACACACTACTTACAGCACACTAACACATTACACTTACTGAGTTACTGCACACCAACACGCTACTTACAGCACACTAACACATCACACTTACTGAGTTACTGTACACCGACACACTACTTACAGCACACTAACACATTACACTCACTGAGTGACTGGGTTGTGATTGGTTGTACGGGACGTTCCCGTTCTAGCCTTATTTTCTCCCTGTTTTTGTTCGGTTATCCAAACAGAATGCTTGTTTGCGGGGGAGACCGCGTTAGCTATGTTGTTTTCCAATCTCTGCTTATTGTTGTTAGTTGTTATTCCAGTTTTTTTTTTTTTAATTCTCTGTTGGTATTTTGCCCCCGATACACAGTTTCCTGCCATTGTCTGTCGCAGACGGCCCCTGGCCTCCTTCGAGCGGGTCCCTCCCACCAGCCCCAAACATACTCTCATACTCTCTCACACGCACACATTCTCTTTCTGTCCTTTTCCTCCTCCGCTCGCAGCCGCAGAGTTCGGGGGAATCCTGGTATACCGGCTGAGAAAGAAGGCGAATTCGTGGAGAAAGCAGACGGACGCGGACCACCGCCTCCAGTTCAACACTGCCTTTGCTCTTTTTCGCCTTTACTGTGGACGTTCGCATTTGGCTGAGGACAAAAAGTGACACTCTGGACGGACGGTGCGCTGACCATGCCCAACGGTGAGCTGTAGAACTCGCACAAACCCTGGATGTCCATACCGTTAGCTGGTGAGTGAGCTGTCCTTACGTAGCCTCATCGTTTTTGATCTGCGAGGTATGCAATCCCGGCAATGCACTCTGTGTTATGCAAAATGTGTAGAGTTGATTTGCATATATGCATGAGAAATTAGCATCGGTGTTGGGCCACAGTTTACACCTACTGATTCTGATGCATGCCTGTGCAGAAGTCGCAAAGATACAGGGCGGGTATATCACGCATGTCCAAGGACACTGTAACGTAAAGTTACTCATAATGCAAGACGTGTGATGGTGATGGTAGAGTGCACAAGAGATGCACCGAGAGCGCTCTATCGGGGCTATCCCTCCGTGTCGCTCCTAGTGAACTTCGTAGATGCCCCTGTTCTAGGGCTCATGCTAATGAACACATAGCCAGTGCTTAATTCTAGACTCTAGCTATATAAGTGTGAAAGGATAAGCACACTTAGTAGCGCTAACAACACTCTCTCTCCACTTTCTTCATCTTTCTTTTTGTCCTGTCCTCCTCTCTTTCTCTCTCTTCCTTTCTTTCTCTTCCCTCTCCTCACTTTCTCTCTCTCCTCGTATTACCGCTTTCCTCCTGTTGTTTTTTCGGTGCAGGTTTTCTCTTTAGCTCTGCTCCCACGCTCTTGCTCTAAAGGGAAGGAAAGAGCTGATAAGCTTTGGGCTGGAGAGAGAAAGAGAGAGAGAGGTAGGGAGAGAGAGAGAGAGGGAGGGAGAGAGGCGTTTTCTGCCGCTGTTTGTGTGTCTCGAAAGGAGGGAAAGTTTTAGCGAAGCGTGCCTTTTCTTCACTTGTTTTGTTGTTTTTGGAGGTAACGTTTCGTTTGCTGGGTGGACGGCTGGGAGGGGGAGCGAGGGGGGGAAAGGGGGCAGGGGGGGTGGAGAAAATTGGGAACAGACCCACCGTCTCAGAAGTGAGTCAGACGGCGTGTGCATGTGTGAACTGGAAGAGCAAAAACAGCAAAAGTCGTAAAAAAAAAATGTGCACTGAATTAGCATCATGTGAATATGCGCGTCGTTTGCACGTGAATTAAATACGCCGCTGTGCAGATTAACCGGCCAACGGTGTGTAGCCAAAACGGTGTAAATGCATGGAGGTACACTCTTACACTAGTCATCGAAAGAGCAGTTGCACAAATAGCTGCACCCAGAAGGAACCAACCCACAGGAATGAAACTTGGTGGGGAGGTTTGACATGGTGAGAGATGCTAATGATTCAGGTTTCACACTCGACCGTGCATGTGGTGTAAGCAAGGACGGATCTTAATACCTGACTGACCCAACACAGACCGTTACCACGACTGTCCTTACCACCACATCACCCTCACCAAAGACTGCAGTGGTGTCGTACCAGACTGTCATGGAGTGACTCAGAATGGCAGCGGGTCATCTTCAGTGACGAGTCCCGCTTTAGTCTTGGTGGAGACGCCCAACGATCCCGTGTGTGGAGGCACCGTGGTCAGCACCCAGATGAACGGTTTGGTGTCACACGTCCAGAAGGCCTGGTGTCCCTCCACCTCCACCCCTACCGCACCATCTGCAGGAACTGTGTGAGGATGTTCAAGCTGCATGGGATGGATTATCACAGGACTCCATTAGGAACCTCTACAGCTCCATACCGAGACATCTGGCGTGTTGGGTTAGCGAACACGGCGGCCCGGCGCCATACTGAGAGACAGACTTCTGTATGTGTAGCTCAATAAATATTGATCATATCAGTCTAAATTTATCATCAGTTATTGATCCTGGTCACCTTTATCTTCCTTCCCAACAGCACCGCACTCCCACACCTCCTTCTGAGTGCAGCTGTTCTTTTGCTGATGCGTATAGGTATAGGTAAAACTGGTAAAACTGTGTGAAAAAGTTATTGTAAATGTCCAGAAGTCGCACTGAAGCTATGTGGCTAATGTAGCTAACAAGCAAAAGAAGGTTATGCTAACACCAGTTAGCACAGTGCTAACTGCTCGCCTACATGATCACACCATGTTTAGATGCTCAGTAACGAATAACAGGCACATGAAATCATGTGGGTTCTAACACTGTATGATATTCTGTTATCTATAAACATGTATGCTAGCATAGCTGAACACAGTGGCAGCCAAACGGTATTCCTGGAGTACAGGGGCTGGAGTAGCCTAAATCAATACTCAATAACAGTAATGATACTATGGTAAAATACTGACAGCGGTAAAATTGAATTTACCTTCCCAAAGAAAAACCAGTTGGTTCGAAGAAGAAAAGCACAGGGTTTGTAGCATACACAGCGTAGCGCTGATCAGCCTCTATCAGACCGTACAGATCTATTCTTATCTAATTTGGTTCTTTTGGTCTAATGCCAAACCACAGAAGGTTAAACATGGTTCGGTAATGAAGGATATGGTTGGTTTGGTTAAACATGGTTCGGTAATGAGGGGTATGGTTGGTTTTGTTAAACATGGTTCGGTAATGAGGGATATGGTTGGTTTTGTTAAACATGGTTCGGTAATGAGGGATATGGTTGGTTTGGTTAAACATGGTTCAGTAATGAGGGGTATGGTTGGTTTTGTTAAACATGGTTCGGTAATGAGGGATATGGTTGGTTTGGTTAAACATGGTTCGGTAATGAGGGATATGGTTGGTTTGGTTAAACATGGTTTGGTAATGAAGGATATGGTTGGTTTTGTTAAACATGGTTCGGTAATGAGGGATATGGTTGGTTTGGTTAAACATGGTTCGGTAATGAAGGATATGGTTGGTTTGGTTAAACATGGTTCGGTAATGAGGGATATGGTTGGTTTGGTTAAACATGGTTCGGTAATGAGGGATATGGTTGGTTTGGTTAAACATGGTTCAGTAATGAGGGATATGGTTGGTTTGGTTAAACATGGTTCGGTAATGAGGGATATGGTTGGTTTGGTTAAACATGGTTCGGTAATGAGGGATATGGTTGGTTTGGTTAAACATATGGTTGCGGGTAATGAGGGATATGGTTGGTTTGGTTAAACATGGTTCGGTAATGAGGGATATGGTTGGTTTGGTTAAACATGGTTCGGTAATGAGGGATATGGTTGGTTTGGTTAAACATGGTTCGGTAATGAGGGATATGGTTGGTTTGGTTAAATATGGTTCAGTATGTTTAAAAATGGTTCAGTATGGAAGGATGTGACTATGAACGGATATAGTCCAGAATGGTTAAATATGGTAAAGTATGATTTGATATGGTTCTGTACAGTTAGGTTTGGTTCTGTATGGTTATATATAGTTCAGCAAGGTTAAATATGGTAAAGTATGATTTGATATGGTTCTGCACGGTTAAAGATGGTTCATTGTGGATTGATATTTTTCAGTGTGGTTCAATGTGATTCATTATGGTTAACTAGGTTTAAGTGTGGTTAAATATAGCTCAGCGTGGTTAAATATGTAAAATATGATTAAATATGTTTCTGCATGGCTAAGAATGCTTCAGTGTGTATAAATATAGTTCAGTGTGGATAAAAATTGTTCAGTGAGAATGGATATGATTCAGTATACTTAAATATAGCTCAGCACGGTTCAGAGAGTATAGATATGATTCAGTGTGGTTAAATATGGTTCAATACGCTTCAGTATGGATGAATGTGGTTAAACATGAATGGTAAAAATGTAATATGCTTTAATAAACGCTAATATATCTGAGTAGAAGTAAAAGTGTTATGATTTGAAAAGACTTGGAAAGGTAAAAATGATAAATATTGTTATTGAATATGTGGACTTGAGTAGATGTAACTAGTCACTACCGACTTTTGAACTGCATGTCAAACTTAACCTCCTGAGACCCGGACTTGCTTGGTGTGCAATTTTAATTTCTCCTAGCTATTTGTGGTAAGTAGAACCTAACAAGTATAAAACCTAAACGTTGTCTTTGTACAGGAAGTTGTTTTGGCCAAAGGGTCAGTGTTTTAAAAAGCATCATGGTGCAGAGAAGCAGGAATGTAATATCCTCATATGGGGACGCTGGGGTGTCAGGAGGTTAACACAGCAGTGTGTGATGTAGGTGTGCCATTTGAATGATGCTAACTGACTTGTCTGATCGACAAAATAATAAATTAGATTTTCCGTCATCACTTTTGCAAAACTATCTCACATCTGGACATACGCTGGACTAGTGTTTCTTGGAAACGCTGCTGTGATTGTAAGTGTTCCGTCAGGTGAGGTCAGCTGATGCTGGTTTATCACTAATGAAGCATTTCTGTATTGAAAGCGAAACAGGGAGATTACCGTGAGTTTTTTCGGACCCTGCTAAAATCGATGGAGGGAAATCCCTAGTCTCTAACACAAGAGGAAACGGCCCCACAGCGGTGTGTGCCTCCATTCCCCTGGGCACCATTTCCCCTGGCCGTTACTGCGTGTGTGTTTGGAAGTGGTCAACCATGTCCATTTTTAAAAAACATGAAATAGGGAAGTGCTAATGTCTCGAATTCTGGAACATCAAAGTAGTTTCAGTTTGAGTACCAATGCATTTTTGTTGACGGAGCCGATGGCTAACATGCGTCACATGCCAGTGTCCACAATAGAGCAGCATGTTTTACTTCCTGTTGAAATGGATTATTTCACATCATAAGAACCTGAGAATAACTTTGGCTCAGCATTTTAACATTGGTACTGTCATTTATTGACACATAATTGTCACATATTGCACAAAACTAATGGTAATAATAATAATAATATTAATCAGCAGCTTAAATTACACTTCACTTTTAACGAAATCGTTCCTAATCACCGAAATCAAAACATACACAAATTTTAACACAGGGGTACACGGTTCCCTAGATGGAAAGATCTGGTAAAAACTGGAGTGAAAAAATGTCCCGGTTCAGTCATACTCTGCTACAGCGATGGCATATGTCCCAGCTTGCAACTTAGTCAACCTTCAAATGTCCTCTCTTTGCTCTCTGTGAAACATGTCCTGGGGTGTGACCCAGTCAAACTTCACTACCATGGTGAAAACTGTCCTGGCTCACCTAGTGGTGAAAGATGTCCCAGCCTGCAGCCTAATCAAACTCTGTTCCCATGATGAAAAATGTCACCGGTTGAGGCCCAGTCAAAATTCACAAGTCAACTAGTCAAGCTCCAGTACTGTATTGGAAAATGTCCCTACTTGCAACGTAGTCAAAGCCTTCGACTGTGGTGAGAAGTGTCCCATCTCATGACCTAGACAAACTCCCCTACTGTCCCAGTTCATGGCCTAGTCAAACTCCACTACTGTCCCAGTTCATGGCCTAGTCAAACTCCACTACTGTCCCAGTTCATGGCCTAGTCAAACTCCACTACTGTCCCAGTTCAAGGCCTAGTCAAACTCCACTACTGTCCCAGTTCAAGGCCTAGTCAAACTCCACTACTGTCCCAGTTCATGGCCTAGTCAAACTCCCCTACTGTCCCAGTTCAAGGCCTAGTCAAACTCCACTACTGTCCCAGTTCATGGCTTGGTCAAACTCCCCTACTGTCCCAGTTCAAGGCCTAGTCAAACTCCACTACTGTCCCAGTTCAAGGCCTAGTCAAACTCCACTACTGTCCCAGTTCATGGCCTAGTCAAACTCCACTACAGTCCCAGTTCATGGCTTGGTCAAACTCCACTACTGTCCCAGTTCATGGCCTATTTAAACTCGACTACTGTCCCAGTTTATGACCTAGTCAAACTCCACTACTGTCCCAGTTCATGGCTTAGTCAAACTCCACTACTGTCCCAGTTCATGGCCTATTTAAACTCGACTACTGTCCCAGTTTATGACCTAGTCAAACTCCACTACTGTCCCAGTTCATGGCCTAGTCAAACTCAACTACTGTCCCAGTTCATGGCCTAGACAAACTCCACTACTGTCCCAGTTCATGGCCTAGACAAACTCAACTACTGTCCCAGTTCATGGCCTAGACAAACTCCACTACTGTCCCAGTTCATGGCCTAGACAAACTCCACTACTGTCCCAGTTCATGGCCTAGTCAAACTCCACTACTGTCCCAGTTCATGGCCTAGTCAAACTCCACTACTGTCCCAGTTCATGGCTTGGTCAAACTCCACTACTGTCCCAGTTCAAGGCCTAGTCAAACTCCACTACTGTCCCAGTTCATGGCTTGGTCAAACTCCACTACTGTCCCAGTTCAAGGCCTAATCAAACTCCACTACTGTCCCAGTTCATGGCTTGGTCAAACTCCACTACTGTCCCAGTTCAAGGCCTAGTCAAACTCCACTACTGTCCCAGTTCATGGCTTGGTCAAACTCCACTACTGTCCCAGTTCAAGGCCTAGTCAAACTCCACTACTGTCCCAGTTCATGGCTTAATCAAACTCCACTACTGTCCCAGTTCATGGCTTAATCAAACTCCACTACTGTCCCAGTTCATGGCTTGGTCAAACTCCACTACTGTCCCAGTTCAAGGCCTAGTCAAACTCCACTACTGTCCCAGTTCAAGGCCTAGTCAAACTCCACTACTGTCCCAGTTCATGGCCTAGTCAAACTCCACTACTGTCCCAGTTCATGGCCTAGTCAAACTCCACTACTGTCCCAGTTCATGGCCTAGTCAAACTCCACTACTGTCCCAGTTCATGGCCTAGTCAAACTCCACTACTGTCCCAGTTCATGGCCTATATAAACTCCCCTACTGTCCCAGTTCATGGCTTGGTCAAACTCCACTACTGTCCCAGTTCAAGGCCTAGTCAAACTCCACTACTGTCCCAGTTCATGGCTTAGTAAAACTCCACTACTGTCCCAGTTCATGGCCTAGTCTAAGTCCACTACTGTGGTGAAAATGTTCAATTGTCAATAGTCAGTAATCACCAGAACTGCAGAAATAAGAGCACCAGAACACAAACTAGGGTGCTAAGTTGACGTATCAGTTAAATGATTCTACTGTAGAGAGTGTACAGAAGAAGATGTTGAACACATCAACATTAACATCCGCAGTGTGGAAATATATTTTACAGTGGAAAATGAAAACTCAACAAGTGCTCTTGTTGTTTCTGCTGCGTTCGAGCTGGGTTTGGTCTAGACACCAGCATGGAACCCCTGAACACCAGCATGGAACCCCTGAACACCAGCATGGAACCCCTGAATGAGCTGCTCCACTCCACTCAGAGTGTGCATCCTCCATCTAGGGATAAACTTACTTCATTCATAAAATGACTACCTTTTAATTTCCTACATCTTCAATTATAACGTTCATGGAGGTGTGCATGTTATATGTAATTACATATGATATATGTAAATGAGCTTTCTTCGGATTGGCTACCCTGTATCATGCTGCACTTCAGTTTGAGTGGGTGTGGCTGAAGTGCTGTTGGCTGACAGGCGGAGTTGGTGCTTGTGACTCTGGGCTATTTAATTTGAGATTCTATATACGGACTTTATTACATGCTAGTGTTACATACTACCTCAAACGGGAATTTTGAAAAAGAGGGTGTAGTGATCCTAACAATCACAGCACCGCTCTGTCTCTCTCTCTCTATATCTCTCTCTCGCCTGCTTGCTCAATGCCTGAGCTGAGGCTGATAAGGCAGCACTGCAGTAGCACTTCCTGTCCAGGCAGGAAGTGTTGAGTCTCTGTGCAACCACTGGGAATACCACTGCTCTAGTTAATCATTTATTCCACTTTTACTAATTTACACGACACAGATGTCTATTAGATGTCTATTCAAACATCATCAGCACAGAACACTGAAGGAGAACAGGTTCCATTAGCTAGAACCAAGCTCTGTCCAACAGGTCAGCACAAGCTCCAAGCAAAGTGAGCACTGTACACTGATTAGTGGGCCAAAACACATTACACTTACTGTACACCAACACACTACTTACAGCACACTAACACATTACACTTACTGAGTTACTGTACACCGACACGCTACTTACACCGACACTAACGCATTACATTTACTGAGTTACTGTACACCAACACACTACTTACCGTACACTAACACATTACACTTACTGAGTTACTGTACACCGACACGCTACTTACAGTACACTAACACATTACACTTACTGAGTTACTGTACACCGACACACTACTTACAGTACACTAACACATTACACTTACTGAGTTACTGTACACCGACACACTACTTACAGTACACTAACACATTACACTTACTGAGTTACTGTACACCAACACTCTACTTACAGCACACTAACACATTACACTCACTGAGTTACTGTACACCAACACACTACTTACAGCACACTAACACATTACACTCACTGAGTTACTGTACACCGACACACTACTTACAGCACACTAACGCATTACACTTACTGAGTTACTGCACACCGACACGCTACTTACAGTACACTAACACACTACACTTACTGAGTTACTGCACACCAACACACTACTTACAGCACACTAACACATTACACTTACTGAGTTACTGCACACCGACACGCTACTTACACCGACACTAACGCATTACATTTACTGAGTTACTGTACACCAACACACTACTTACCGTACACTAACACATTACACTTACTGAGTTACTGTACACCGACACGCTACTTACAGCACACTAACACATTACACTTACTGAGTTACTGTACACCGACACACTACTTACAGCACACTAACACATTACACTTACTGAGTTACTGTACACCGACACGCTACTTACACCGACACTAACGCATTACATTTACTGAGTTACTGTACACCAACACACTACTTACAGTACACTAACACACTACACTTACTGAGTTACTGCACACCAACACACTACTTACAGTACACTAACACATTACACTTACTGAGTTACTGCACACCGACACACTACTTACAGCACACTAACGCATTACACTTACTGAGTTACTGAACACCAACACACTACTTACAGCACACTAACACATTACACTTACTGAGTTACTGTACACCAACACGCTACTTACAGCACACTAACGCATTACACTCACTGAGTTACTGTACACCAACACAGTACTTACGGCACACTAACACATTACACTTACTGAGTTACTGTACACCGACACGCTACTTACAGCACACTAACACATTACACTTACTGAGTTACCGTACACCAACACACTACTTACAGCACACTAACGCATTACACTTACTGAGTTACTGTACACCGACACGCTACCTACAGTACACTAACGCATTACGACTCACTATCGCCTCTTCAGGTACAGAGTGGTATTACGAGCATGCTAGCTTAAGTAAATATTTACAAATCTTACACATTGCTCCTTTAATTAGTCTTCATGCAGCACATGTGTATGACTTCATAAAGCCAGGCTCTGTAATGCATTGTAATATCTGCTCATAAGACACACTGATGCTATAATGCATTATAACGCTTTATAGAACTTTATGTCTGGCCACCGTACTCAGGCAGTTTCATTTTATATCCGTACATAACACATGATAGAGTGTTATAAATGCTCTACAGGAGAAGGCCTTAAGAGAAGCTCGAGTTGTGTATGCTCTATAACACCTTATTCATGCGTTATGAACACATCATTCATAGCAAAGTGTTACCCAGTGTCTTTCAGCTTGACTGCTTCTGCATGTGTTCAGTAGTGACGGTGAAAATAGATGTTCTTCACAGCTTGAATGGTTTAACTCTTCGTCCCATAGCGGACTAAAGTGGGAGCTGAGTGATGATGTCACTACCTGCCGGGCAGTGACTGATGATCATCTCTTCAGCTCCCCCAAATTCTCCCCGAGGCGTCCTCACAGAGCTTCTGGAATTTCTCCTGAGTTCAAGGCTTCCCTGTTTTTCCTAACAGAGAGGGAGGGGGAAAGCCCACCCTCAGTCTGGTTAACCCTCTCACACCTGCCAGACGGTGGGAGACCCATTGGGGGTGGTTTGCTCCCAGAGAAGTCAGCGTGTCCATCTGCCAAGAGCCTTTCACTAGATGTGCTTTGGAAAGCTAAAGCTGCGTGGTGTCATAACATCCTTCTACAGCTAGCGGCGTTAATCGATCATCAGAGATGTTCAGTCATGGCTAATAGACTTGATCATGGTGGGTCACCACACACTGTTATCTGGACACACGGATCACGGTGTGTTAGTGTTGTACTACGCAAATGGTGGGGTCAAAGTGGGGCCGCACAGATTAGAGCTCCCCAGCCAAACTACCGCTTTAACGGCTCCCTGTGAGCGTTAATGGTCTGAGCCGGGGGAAACCCGATCTCTGGGCGTTTTTAAGGACGCCGTCTCCCTGAGAATGACCTGTGAATACTTGCACCACAGGAAGGTCAAGAAGGGTCAACGGGTCAAACCGCACCCATGGCAACACATCCTGCCAGACGGCGATGAATCTGCGCGGACTTCTGTTTCCAGACGTTGCGTATAACAGCGGGCAGAAGTCTGAAATACATTGCCTGCCTTCTGTTTAGATGGTGGAGATTTTACATTTCGTGCAAAGGAAAACACGTAATCTCCAAAATGGCAACTTTACAGGAGAAGGCAAAACCCCAAATCATGCTAATGGAAGTCAATGGAACCAGAGAGCTTTCCAAGTGATTTTGGGTCAGTCCATTCTTTATGAAATTTTGTGGAGATACATGTTTTACTCCGGACAGCAACAAAATATACTTTATACGTGTATCTATATGTGTCTGTCCGTCTATCTATCTGTCTGTCTGTCTGTCTGTCTGTCTGTCTGTCTGTCTGTCTTTCTATCTATCTTTCTATCTATCTGTCTGTCTATTTGTCTATCTATCTATCTATCTATCTATCTATCTATCTGTCCGTCCGTCCGTCCGTCCGTCCGTCCGTCCGTCTGTCTTTCTATCTATCTTTCTATCTATCTGTCTGTCTATTTGTCTATCTATCTATCTATCTATCTGTCTGTCCGTCCGTCCGTCCGCCCGTCCGTCCGGCCATCCATCCATCCATCCATCCATCCATCCATCCATCCATCCATCCATCCATCCATCCATCCATCTATCTATCTATCTATCTATCTATCTATCTATCTATCTGTCTGTCTGTCTGTCTGTCTGTCTGTCTGTCTGTCTGTCTGTCTGTCTGTCTGTCTGTCTGTCTGTCTGTCTGTCCGTCCGTCCGTCTAGCTAGCTGTCTGTCTATCTATCTATCTATCTATCTATCTATCTATCTATCTATCTATCTATCTATCTATCTATCTATCTGTCTGTCTGTCTGTCTATTTGTCTATCTATCTACCTATCTGTCTGTCTGTCTGTCTATCTATCTATCTATCTATCTGTCTGTCTATCTATCTATCCATCTATCTATAAATATATATATAGTTTATGTATATGTTTGACTTTAGACTGATTGTATTATCTTTATGCTGAGCTGACCAGTAGAGCCTGATTAAAACAATCTGGTTCCATCAAATTCCTTTCAGAGTGAAGTAGTGTTCTCCTTCTCCTGTCACCTATTCAGAGATATGAATTATGACTACCATGTGGATCTAGGTAACTGTATAAGTGTTAGTAACCGCAGAGGTGTTCATATCTTTATGACTACTGTGTGTAATACTCTGCGCAGGCCGTGTAAGGGGCATTGTGGTTCATGTTGCCGCTGAGATGACTGCGGTGGGGGTTTGTGCAGGAACATCGGCGTTCTTGTTTTCATCTGTAATCATTTTGCTGTTATTTGCATCAGTGGTTTATTAACAGGCCTGTAAAAGGAGCCTGTGTTAGATGTGGTTTTGGGCTGAACGCCCCCTTCTGGCGACTGAGGGTACTGATGCAGAAAAGGCCTGTGTTGTTGTTGTATGCGTGTGTGTGTGCGGGTGTATGTGTGTGTGCGGGTTGGTGGGGGGGCGGTGGGGGGTTGTGTGTAGAACATGTGTTGGCCGGCGCGCTGCTGTTAGCGACAGTGCTTGTGCCTTTTAAAAGTCTGCTGCTGAAAGCTGCAGGAAGTGAATGTTGAATGATTCAGAGTGGAATGCTGACACTTTCAGTGGCTAACGGGCTAACGGCTAACGGGGTTTTTCCCAATGAAGGCCTATCAGGACTCGCCACTGCGCTTCCGCTCCCGCTTTCCCTGTTTTCTCAGACTAAACACAGCTAATGATCAGCTCTCAAAGAATCTACATCCGTACAGGACCAATGAGACGCGACTGGGCTTTGCCTTTAACCCTCAGAGGCCTGGAGGTCTAGCTGTCTGGACGTAGTTTGTAAATACCGATTGAAGGTCTCAGGCCATGCCAGTTCATGCAGGGCGTATACACTAGATACCTGTTTTTGTGATGTCACAAAACCCACACATCTACATGCAGCCCATACAATCAGCCTACAGCAGTTAAGCCCCGCCCATTTTTCATATAACAGTTTAGACCTGCTCATTCAACGTGCAACAGATAAGCCCCACCCACAGAACTTACCGCAATTTAGCCCCACCCATTCATCATACATTTACCCCCCCCACCCATTCAACCGACAGCAATTAAGCTCCACCAATTCATCTCACAGGAGTTCAGCCCCACCCATGTAACTTACAGCAGTTTAGCTCCACCCATTCAGTTTACAGCGGGTTAGCCCCACCCATTCATTTTACAGAAGTTTAGCCCCACCCATGTATCATACAACAGTTTAGACACGCTCATTCGATGTACAACGGGTAAGCCCCGCCCACTGCATTTACAGCAATTTACCTCCACCCATTCAGATTACAGTAGGTTAGCCCCACCCATTCAACTGACAGCAATTAAGCTCAACCAATTCTACCAGTCTGCAACAGTTTAGCCCCACCTGTTCTTGTTATAGCAATTTAGCCCCACCCATTCAGCCTATACCAGTTTAGTCCCACCCATTTAGTCTACAGCATATAAGCCCTGCCTATTTAACCTATGGCAGTTTAACTCCACCATTCAGGCTAGGCAGTTTAGCCCCACCCATTCAGCCTACACCAGTTTAGCCCCACCATTCAGGCAACAGCAGTTTAGCACCACCTATTCAGTGTACTACAGTTTACCCCCACCCATTCAGCCTACACCAGTTTAGCCCCACCCATTCAGCCTACAGCAGTTTATCCCAACCCATTCAGTGTACTACAGTTTAGCCCCACCATTCACCCTACACCAGTTTAGCCCCACCATTCACCCTACACCAGTTTAGCCCCACCCATTCACCCTACACCAGATCTGGGACAGTAACCACCATGATCAGGCAAATAGTGAAGTGAAAAAAAGGATGGCCCTTTAATTAGAACAGAAGGAAAACTAGGATACTGACCCTTTAATAGGAATATGGGCCCTTTAATAGGAATATGGGCCCTTTAATAAGGATACTGGCCCTTTAATAAGAATACTGGCCCTTTAATAAGGATATGGGCCCTTTAATAAGGATACTGGCCCTTTAATAAGGATATGGGCCCTTTAATAAGGATATGGGCCCTTTAATAAGGATACTGGCCCTTTAATAAGGATATGGGCCCTTTAATAAGGATACCGGCCCTTTAATAAGAATACTGGCCCTTTAATAAGGATACTGGCCCTTTAATAAGGATATGGGCCCTTTAATAAGGATATGGGCCCTTTAATAAGGATACCGACCCTTTAATAAGGATACTGGCCCTTTAATAAGGATATGGGCCCCTTAAAAAAGGATACCGGCCCTTTAATAAGGAAACTGGCCCTTTAATAAGGATACCGACCCTTTAATAAGAAAACTGGCCCTTTAATAAGGATACCGGCCCTTTAATAAGGATACTGGCCCTTTAAAGGAAGAGAGGTAAACTTCACTGTATCAGCGCTCCACTCTTTTACGCTGAGCAGCATCTGATGGCTGCGTGAACCACAGCAGCTGTAAACCCGGCGTAGCTGCGTCTGAATATTCCAGCCTGGAGTTTAGTGACCCAAAATACTCCTGGTGACACGCCTGTTTCCTGGGCCACATTAAAACAAGCAGGCCCGCTGTGGAGTTACTCCATCCACGCTGAGTCAGTTTCATTTCCTCCCTGAAACAATACGCAGCGCATTCTTTCCACATTCGGCTGCTCTGGGCGAGCGTGTGATGAGAGATAACGTGTACAATGTGACAGCGGCGTGCGGGACCGAAGACAGGGACTCACCGCTGGGGACGCAAAACTCGTGAAGTTTCAGCCTGAGGAAAACACGTGCACCTAAACGGCTAAATTTGGAACCGACAAAGCTGAACTCGCGCGTGTGTGTGTGCGGAGCCCCGCTGGTGACATTCCTCCTTCATAAAAATAACACGTGGCCACCACTTACTAAGCATGGGAAAGAGATGATCGAAGTCCCAGAGGAAGCATATCACTAAAACTGTGCTCTGCTGAGTATTAGCCACTAAGAGGCTCCACTGCAGTTCTATTAGTTACCGATATATGGTGATCGATTCAAGTTGACGTGAGCAGGGACGGGCCTTATCCCTGTACCTGACCCAACAGCCACCATTACAGACCTCCAGCGAGCAGTGGTGTCCTCCATGAGTCGTCCTGTTAGTGCAGCACCATCGGCAGACGGCTGCACCACGCAGGACTACATGCACACAGACCGTTACCACGACTGTCCTTAACACCACGTCACCGTCACCAAAGACTGCAGTGGTGTCGTACCAGACTGTCATGGAGTGACTCAGAATGGCAGCGGGTCATCTTCAGTGACGAGTCCCGCTTTAGTCTTGGTGGAGACGCCCAACGAATCCGTGTGTGGAGGCACCGTGGTCAACACCGAGATGAACGGTTTGTGGTCATACGTCCAGAAGGCCTGGTGTCCCTCCACCTCCACCCCTACCGCACCATCTGCAGGAACTGTGTGAGGATGTTCAAGCTGCATGGGATGGATTATCACAGGACTCCATTAGGAACCTCTACAGCTCCATACCGAGACGTCTGATTAAACTGAATGGGCCCTTTACTCCAGATGCCTGTATTAAGGTGCTGTTCACTGGTGAAGGGAGAGAGAGAGAGAGAGAGAGAGAGAGAGAAAAAGGTGTACCCAAACTTTTGATTGGCTGTGTTCATTGTAGTCTGACCTTTGATCTGCGTGTGCTCCTGCAGGGGGCACCCTGCTCCCAGCCCCTCTTCTCTCCTCCTTCTTCTTCCTTGTCGTTCACCTTTTGGCCCTCGGCTCACTGTCTCCATCTCACCCTGAACTTTCCAGTCTGTGTCTGGTGTTGACTCAGAGTGAGTGTGTCTGTGTGTGTGTGAGAGAGAGTGGCTGAGGGTCTTCACCTCACACACACACCACAAAACAAAACACACCCAGACACACGCTGTCATCTTACTGACAGTGACGTCTCGTCAGCAGCGCGTCCATTTCCATGGTGTCACTTAATCAGACGGTTATTTTCCATGCTTACGCTGCATTCCATCCGATCCTCTGCCTTTCACGCTTTTCTGTTGTTCTTAAAGCGCAGCCTAAATCTCTGATTATTATAATTATTAAATAGATATTAGGAATTATTCAGTATCTAGTATGAAGTGTAGACTGTAGCACCAACTAGTGTCCAGTTCAGTACATTATCAGTAGATCTGTAGCACCAATCAGACTGTAGGGCCAATTATATTGTAGGACTGGTTGAACTGCCATGCCCATCAGACTGCAGTACCAACTGGACAATAGTACTGTTCAGATTCTAGGACTGATTAGACTGGTTTACCAGAAGAACTGTAGCACCAATTAGACTGTAGTACTAATCATCCTGTAGTACCAATCATCCTGTAGTACAAATCATGCTGTAGTACCAACCATGCTGTAGTACCAATCATGCTGTAGTACCTATCAGACTGTAGTACCAATCATGCTGTAGTACCAATCATACTGTAGTACCAATCATGCTGTAGTACCTATCAGACTGTAGTACCAATCATGCTGGAGCACCAATCATACTGTAGTACCAATCATGCTGTAGTACCAATCACGCTGTAGTACCAATCATACTGTAGTACCAATCATGCTGTAGCACTAATCATACTGTAGTACCAATCATGCTGTAGTACCAATTACGCTGTAGTACCAATCAGACTGTAGTACCAATCACGCTGTAGTACCAATCATACTGTAGTACCAATCATGCTGTAGTACCAATCATACTGTAGTACCAATCATGCTGTAGCACTAATCATACTGTAGTACCAATCATGCTGTAGCACTAATCATACTGTAGTACCAATCATGTTGTAGTAACAATTACGCTGTAGTACCAATCAGACTGTAGTACCAATCATGCTGTAGCACTAATCATACTGTAGTACCAAACATGCTGTAGTACCAATTACGCTGTAGTACCAATCATGCTGTAGTACCTATTAGACTGTAGTACCAACCATGATGTAGTACCAATCAGCCTGTAATACCAATTGTGCTGTAGTACCTATCAGACTGTAGTACCAGCCATACTGTAGTACCAATCATGCTGTAGTACCTATCAGACTGTAGTACTAACCATACTGTAGTACCAATCACGCTGTAGTACCTATCAGACTGTAGTACCAATCGTGATGTAGTACCAATCAGACTGTAGTACCAACCATACTGTAGTACCAATCATACTGTAGTACCAATCATACTGTAGTACCAATCAGACTGTAGTACCAATCATGATGTAGTACCTATCAGACTGTAGTACCAATCGTGATGTAGTACCTATCACATTGTAGTACCAAACATACTGTAGTACCAATCATACTGTAGTACCAATCACGCTGTAGTACCTATCAGACTGTAGTACCTATCAGACTGTAGTACCAATTTGACTGTAGCACAAATCAGATGGAAGCAGTAATTAAAATATGTAGCACCAGTATGACTGTATCGCCAATCAGACTAAAGCGCCAATCAGAGTGTAGCCCCTTTAACAGTACCACCAGTATGACTGTAGCGCCAGTCAGGCTGTGGCCCCAATAACACTGCAGTGCTAATCAGACTGTAGTGCCTTTAGACCTTAGCACCAGTCTGACTGTACTGCTGATCAGACTGTAGTACAGATTTGAATTTGTAGCGGCAATTAGACTGTAGAGTAAATGATACTGAAACACCAATAAGAACTGCAGTACCAGTTTTACTGTAGTACTGATCAGACTGAAACGCCAATCGGACTGTATTACCAGCAGAACTGTTGCACCAATCATTGGCTTTTGTTTGATTATCATGCCCACTATTCCCTTCATAGGATGTTTATGTCTCGTGCATGCAGGTGGAAAGCGCACAGAGCCGAATTAGCATAGCCTCCAGGTCATTTTCCACATGTGAGAACACAAACGAGGCGCTGAGACGACATTACAGTACAGTCACGCTTCAGACGGCCGTTTGTGCATCTCTTCCATTCTGTCCTGTGAAAAGGCCTCAGAGTTTCCAGCGCCGAGATACTACGGGGCAGCGCAGAAAGCCTTGACCTTTTAAAGCGCCAGAACTTTCCAGACGCTCAGTTTTGAAGATCCGTCTTTGAAAGGCAGCAGCTACTGAACGACTGACACAACTCATAACCGAAACGTTTCAGGGACGCTGTGAGGTTGATCGTTTATCCGCTTTAACAGGCTGTGTGTGGGTGAGCCGTATGAGATTGAGAGATGGAGGGAGAGAGAGAGAGAGAGACTCAGAGAGAAAAGAGAGAGAGAGAGAGTCTATTTTTAGGCAGTGTTTCCATCTCTATCGCCCACCTTTTTCAGGCTGTTTTCGTTCAGAAAGGTGGGCGCCCCACAGGTGATGTCAGAGTTGTGGCCTATAGCGGTAAACAGTGCTGGAGAATTACCCTCTACGGCAACATCACAGGCTCCTGTTTCTTATTCACTTATTTATTTTAAGCCTTATTATTCAGTAACTACAATAACTGACTCACCACACACTATTTAGTATCTTTCCATAATACCGATGTGCGGAACGTGAGAGGAAATCTGGAAACCTGGCTTTTTACTGATGCTATACATTCATTTAATTTGTTCATTTGTTGTTTACATTGGTACATGATGGACTACATGTACATATTAATCATATTGTAGTCCCAGTCAAGTTGTATCGCCAACTGGTGTGCCCAATTATTCGTAAGTGGTAATCAAACTGTAGTACCAGTTGGACTATGGTATCACTGGACCAGTCAGATATTAATACTACAGTGTAAACTGGTGTTACACATTGGTACTGCAGCCCAATCAGTTCAACAGTCCAACACAGTGGCATCAATTGGAATCGGATCCAATTGGATTATGGTAATAATCAATATGTTGAATCAACTGGATTGTAGTACCAATTGGACTGTATAATCAATGGGACTCTAGTACCACCTGGACTATTGTACCAATCAAACGGGATTGTAATATTGATTGAATAAGATAAGATACGTTGGTACCTGGGCTGTAGTACCAATGTGGTAGTACGCATTGGTACTACAGCCCAGTTCAACAGTTCAACTGATGCTATAGTTGAAATAGGACTGTGGGTTAACCGGTACTACAGTCCAATTAATTCCACAGCCCAGTTGATCCAGTGGTGTATAGGCACTATAACCTAATTGGTACTAATGACCAGTGGCAATAGATTCCAGGTGATTCTGCTATAGAACTGGGACTAGAGTTTTTTTGGTACTAGAGTCCAATTGGCACAAATATCTGAGTGATAAGAGGTTCAAATTGTTCAAATACGGTCCATTATGGTTTACAACGCTAATCAGACATTAGTATCAACTTGCCTGCAGTAACAATCAACTGGAATGTAGTACCAATCAAACTGTAGAATTAGTTTGAATCTACTGCTATTCAGTTACTACTACCAATTAGACTACAGCACTAGTTAATATATTGGGCTCTAGTACCAGACTACTGTGGTACCATTAGCATCAATTGGACTGTAGAAACAATTCTACTGTGGGACCAAACACACAGTAGCCTCAATTGGAATCTGATCCAATTGGATTATAGTGATAATCAATATTTTGAATTAATTGGATCGTAGTACCCATCGGACTGTATAATCCACGGGACTGCAGTACTGACTGGACTATTGTACCAATCAAACTGTTGCATCAGCTGGATTGTAATACTGATTGGCTTATAGCACCAACCTGTTGCCATAGCTGGACTGTAGTACCAATCAAACAGTGGCATTAATTGGAATCTACAATAGCTTAGTCATTAGTGCCAACTAGTAACTGTTATATCAACTGGGTTGTAGTATGAACTAAAATAGAGTGTGATTTGACTGAAGTGCAGATTGGACTATAGTACTAATCAAACTGTTGCATCAATTGGCATGTAGTACCAATCAATCGGCAGTGGCAATTCGACTCTGGTACTGATTAATCTATAATACAGTTTGAGCTGCAGCACTAATTACTCTGTAATGCCAATCAAAATGTATCATCGTTTGAACCCTAGTACAAATCAGACTGTAGCACCAGTGGGAATGTACTTTTAGTTTGGTCATTAGCGCCAAATGGGCTAAAGTACCAATCAAACTGTTGTAGCAGCTGGATTATAGTACCAATTAGACTTGGTCCTGTTGTACAGAGCGGAGTATAGTATCAATCAACGTGTAGCATCAATTGGCCTGTAGCGCCACCTGGCTTTAAGTACCAAATTAACTGTAACAACAAATTAGACTGTCGCACCAATCCAAATGTAGCATCAATTGGACTGTAGCACTAATGGACTGTTGTACTAGTTACGCTATAGTACAATTTGACCTGGAGCATTAATCTGACTGTAGTACCAATAGAAATGTAGCACCGTTGGACTATAGAGGCAATCAAACTGTAGCATAAATTGGACTGTAGTAAATCTGAAACTGTAGGTAACAATTGGACTATAGTACCAATCAAACAGTAGCATCAATTGGACTGTAGTACAAACCCTATAGCAGAATCACCCGGAATCTACTGCCACTCGCTCATTAGTACCAACTGGACCATAGCACCTATCAGCTGTTGTACCAACTGGACTGTAGAATCAATTGGACTGTAGTACAGATTAGCCCACAGTAGTATTTCAGCTACAGCATCAGTTGGACTATGGAGCTGATTGGACTGCAGTACCACAGTGTAATACCAGTTTAGACTGTAGTATTAATCAAGCAATATTATTAATTTACCGTTTGAATGCAGTGGCAGTCAGGCTGTAATACTGAAAGTCTAGTTTGTGCAGAGAGCTACAGGCGAGCTTTTTGAGCACTAGGAACAAACACACTGGCAACGAGTTGGGGAATTTACATCTCAGGCGCTGTGTGTGTGTCAGCCACATGAGTCAATGGAAAATAAGTGTTTATGTGCAGAGGAATGATGGCAGGTAGGCAGGATTTACATCAGCCTGGTATAAAACTGAAATATCGAAGCATAAATCCACCGGTGAGCTCAAATACGCGCTGTCGCTTTCATATAAAGCGTTTAACGAAGTGGAGCGGCCGAGTGGAATATCCAGATTTACAATTACACCGCATACGTGTCATTAGAAAAGGAGATATTGGTCATGAATTGAATCTGATGAACTGTTAATGTTGAGTGTGCACTCTACCAGCTCCACCTACCGTACAAGACACTCTGTGGTTCTATTGTTCCAGACTGTAGTCTGTCTGTTTCTCTGTATACTGTATTACCCTGTTCTTCAATGGGCAGGACCCCCACAGGACCACCACAGAGCGGGTATGATGTGGGTGGTGGATCGTTCTCAGCACTGCAGTGACACTGACGTGGTGGTGGTGTGTTAGTGTGTGTGGTGCTGGTGTGAGTGGATCAGACACAGCAGTGCTGCTGGAGTGTTTAGACACTGTGTCCACTCACTGTCCACTCTATTAGACACTCCTACCTTGCTGGTCCACCTTGTAGATGGACAGTCAGAGACGATAGCTCATCTGCTGCTGCACAGTGCAGTGTTGGGTCATCCTCTAGTCCTTCATCAGTGGGCAAGAGGGCGCTGCCCACAGGACTCTGCCCCATAAGACGCTGTCCCATAGGACGCTGCCCACAGGACGCTGCCCCATAGGACGCTGTCCCATAGGACGCTGCCCACAGGGCGCTGCCCACAGGACTCTGCCCCATAGTACGCTGTCCCACAGGACGCTGTCCCATAGGGTGCTGCCCCACAGGACGCTGCCCCATAGGACACTGTCCCACAGGACGCTGCCCCACAGGACTCTGCCCCACAGGACTCTGCCCCACAGGACTCTGCCCCACAGGACTCCGCCCCACAGGACGCTGCCCCACAGGACTCTGCCCCATAGTACGCTGTCCCACAGGACGCTGTCCCACAGGACTCTGTTGGCTGGATAGTTTTGCTTGGTGGATGATTCTTAGTCCAGCAGTGACACTGAGGTGTCCAGCAGCACTGCTGTGTCTGATCCACTCACTCCAGCTCCACACACACTAACACACCACCCCCACGTCAGTGTCACTGCAGTGCAGTGTGGAACTGAAGATACAGGTGTTCCTTTAAACAGCAATGATGTATTCCGGCTGGTTTGTCAGTTTATGATGTCATACAGTGCGGATTGGAATCTAATGCAATGTAATTAATTATGCAGTGATGTAATTAGTGAGCAGTGAAGGTCTGATCTCCTGCAGACATGTTCGAGCATCCCTTCAGCTCTGATGGTGCGAGACTAAGATCAGTGATTTCGCAGCCCGGTGTTAAGCGGTCCTGACTGTGTTGGGCATGTTGTGGTGAAATCTGTTTCACAGCCGCTCTTTTTCCAGCCGTGTGCTTTCCTTTTCTGCAGAAAAGCATCCGTTCTTTCGTTCCTGGGTATTTTTTCCGTCGTGTTTTGGTTTGAGAGGGGCCGGGGGTCTCTGATGTGCCTTTGCGCTAGACGCTGAAGAGTTTCCAGCAGCGCTCAGAACGTACGCACACACAGACACACGCCACCTGCCCCATACGCTTTACACACATACACCGCCCACACTGTAGAAAGACCGGAAAACAGAGCATGGAAACTCTTATCAGACCCCGTCCTCTCCGACTCCTCCTCAGCGCCGCACTTAATCACTGACTCTGTGAAGAAAATGTGAGTTTAGGGAACTGTGGCCACTTTATTAGAAACACCTCCTTGTACGTCCACTCACTGGCCACTTTATTAGAAACAGCTCCTTATACCTCCACTAACTGGCCACTTTATTAGAAACCCCTCCCTGTACATCCACTAACTGGCCACTTTATTAGAAACACCTCCTTATACCTCCACTCACTGGCCACTTTATTAGAAACACCTCCCTTGTACTTCCACTCACTGGCCACTTTATTAGAAACACCTCCTTGTACTTCCACTCACTGGCCACTTTATTAGAAACACCTCCTTGTACTTCCACTCACTGGCCACTTTATTAGAAACACCTCCTTGTACTTCCACTCACTGGCCACTTTATTAGAAACACCTCCTTGTACTTCCACTCACTGGCCACTTTATTAGAAACACCTCCTTGTACTTCCACTCACTGGCCACTTTATTAGAAACACCTCCTTGTACGTCCACTAACTGGCCGCTTTATTAGAAACACCCACCTTGTACGTCCACAAACTGGCCACTTTATTAGAAACCCCTCCCTGTACGTTCACTCACTGGCCACTTTATTAGAAACACCCCCTTGTACGTCCACTCACTGGCCACTTTATTAGAAACACCTCCCTTGTACTTCCACTCACTGGCCACTTTATTAGAAACACCTCCTTGTACTTCCACTAACTGGCCACTTTATTAGAAACACCTCCCTTGTACTTCCACTCACTGGCCACTTTATTAGAAACACCTCCCTTGTACTTCCACTCACTGGCCACTTTATTAGAAACACCCTCCTTGTGCTTCCACTCAGTGGCCACTTTATTAGAAACACCTACCTTGTGCTTCCACTCACTGGCCACTTTATTAGAAACACCTCCTTGTACTTCCACTGACTGGCCACTTTATTAGAAACACCCTCCTTGTGCTTCCACTCACTGGCCACTTTATTAGAAACCCCTCCCTGTACATCCACTAACTGGCCACTTTATTAGAAACACCCACCTTGTACGTTCACTCACTGGCCACTTTATTAGAAACACCTCCTTGTACTTCCACTAACTGGCCACTTTATTAGAAACACCCCCTTGCACGTCCACTCAGTGGCCACTTTATTAGAAACACCCCCTTGCACGTCCACTCACTGGCCACTTTATTAGAAACACCTCCTTGTACTTCCACTCACTGGCCACTTTATTAGAAACACCTCCCTTGTACTTCCACTCACTGGCCACTTTATTAGAAACACCCTCCTTGTGCTTCCACTCAGTGGCCACTTTATTAGAAACACCTCCTTGTGCTTCCACTAACTGGCCACTTTATTAGAAACACCCCCCCGTACGTCCACTCAGTGGCCACTTTATTAGAAACACCCCCTTGCACGTCCACTCACTGGCCACTTTATTAGAAACACCTCCTTGTACTTCCACTAACTGGCCACTTTATTAGAAACACCTCCTTGTACTTCCACTAACTGGCCACTTTATTAGAAACACCCCCTTGTACGTCCACTAACTGGCCACTTTATTAGAAACACCCCCTTGTACTTCCACTAACTGGCCACTTTATTAGAAACACCTCCTTGTACTTCCACTCACTGGCCACTTTATTAGAAACACCCACCTTGTACTTTCACACACTGGCCACTTTATTAGAAACACTTCCCTTGTGTTTCTACACACTAGCCACCGTCAGCACCCTACCTGTGGTATTCCGAAACACCATACGTGTAGTACTCCAGTAATTTTCCAGCTTTGCTCCATAATTCCGTACTAGTGATGTAAACAGAGAGATTAGGAGTGGGTTTGGTGTGAGATGGTTCAGACGTTCACCCATCCAGACACCATCTGAACCACCAGCCAGCCTGCACCTGTCCTCTGGTGTTATATGGAATGCTGATGATGGGGAAATCTGGAAACCTGGAGTTAATGCATTTTCTTTGAGGACTATTTTAGCCTAACAGCCCCCGCAGCATGTGTCCCTCCGCCACGAATGGAGTTACGGTCGAAATCTTCCCAAAGCCACTGTTCAATAACGTGTGTGCGTGTGTTTGGGAATGTAGTGCTCACTGGCAAGCCAAGCCTCTTGGCCAGTCCTCTAGTTCTTTGGAGATTAGGTGGGAATGACTTAGTCAGAGGATGACCTTTGA